>OU342740.1:106312339-106479165 GCA_910589775.1 Avena eriantha | reverse complement strand
TTGCAAGTGTGTTCTTACAAGAAACCACACATGGATTCACCAATGGCATTGCATGCGTGTTCTTTTCACAAAGCACATATGGATCAACCAATGGCTTTGCATTGTGTTCTTTTCACAAACCACACATGGATCAACCAGTGTTCACTTCATAAGTGTTCTTTCCACAAACCACTTATGGATCAACCAGTTGTCATTGATGTGTGTTCTTTTCCACAAACCACATATGTATCCGCTAGAGTCATTGCATGTGTGTTCTTTTCACATACCACATATGGACCCACTACAGTCATTGCATGTGTGTTATTAGACTAAAACTAGCACTAGACTCATTGCATGTGTGTTCTTTCCACAAAGCACGTATGGATCCACTAGAGTCATTGCATCTGTGTTCTTTCCACAAACCACATATGGATCCACTAGAGTCATTGCATGTGTGTTGTTTTCACAAACCACATATGGATCAACCAATGGCATTGCATGTGTATTCTTTCCACAAACCACATATGGATCAACCAGTGTTCATTGCATGTGTGTTGTTTTCCACAAACTACATATCGATCCACTAGAGACATTGCATGTGTGTTCTTTTCACAAACCACATATGGACCCACAAGAGTTATTGCATGTGTGTTCTTTCCTCAAACCACACATGGATCCACCAATGGCATTGCATGTGTGTTCCTGACATGAACCACATATCGACCCACTAGAGTCATTGCATGTGTGTTCTTTCCACAAACAACATATGGATCCACTAGAGTCATTGCATGTGTGTTCTTTTCACTAACCACATATGGAACAACCAATGGCATTGCATGTGTGTTCTTTCGAGAAACCACACTTGGATCAACTAGTGTCATTTCATGTGTGTTCTTTCCACAAACCACATATGGAACAACCAGTGGTCATTGCATGTGTGTTATTTTCCACAAACCACATATGGATCCACTAGAGTCATTGCATGTGTGTTCTTTCCACAAACCACATATGGATTCCCCAGTGTTCATTGCATGTGTGTTTTTTTCCACAAACCACATATGGATCCACTAGAGTCATTGCATGTGTGTTATTTTCCACAAACCACATATGTATCCACTAGAGTCAATGCATGTGTGTTCTTTTCACAAACCACATATGGACCCACTAGAGTCATTCCTTGTGTGTTCTTATACTAAAACCAGCACTAGAGTCATTGCATGTGTGTTATTTTCACAAACCACATATGGATCCACCAGTGTCATTGCATGTGTGTTCTTTACACAAACAACTTATGGATCCACTAGTGTTCATTGCATGTGTGTTATTTTCCACAAACCACATATGGATCCACTAGAGTCATTGCATGTGTGTTCTTTTCAAAAACCACATATGGACCCACTAGAGTCATTGCATGTGTGCTCTTTCCACAAACCACACATGAATCAACCATTGTCATTGCATGTGTATTCTTTCCGTAAACCACATATGGATCAACCAGCGGTCATTGCATGTGTGTTCTTTTCCACAAACCACATATATATCCACTAGAGTCATTGCATGTGTGTTCTTTCCACAAACCACATATGGATCAACCAGTGTTCATTGCATGTGTGTTCTTTTCCACAAACCACATATGGATCCACTAGAGTCATTGCTTGTGTGTTATTTTCCACAAACCACATATGTATCCACTAGAGTCATTGCATGTGTGTTCTTTTCACAAACCACACATGGACCCACTAGAACCATTCCTTGTGTGTTCTTATACTAAAACCATCACTAGAGTCATTGCATGTGTGTTATTTTCACAAACCACATATGGATCCACCAGTGTCATTGCATGTGTGTTCTTTACACAAACCACTTATGGATCCACTAGTGTTCATTGCATGTGTGTTATTTTCCACAAACCACATATGGATCCACTAGAGTCATTGCATGTGTGTTCTTTTCACAAACCACATATGGACCCACTAGATTCATTGCATGTGTGCTCTTTCCACAAACTACACATGGATGCACCAATAGCATTGCATGTGTTTTCTTTCCACAAACCACATATGGATCCACTAGAGTCATTGTATTCTTTTCACAAACCACATATGGATCAACCAATGGCATTGCATGTGTGTTCTTTCCACAAACCACACATGGATCAACAAGTGTCATTGCATGTGTGTTCTTTCCACAAACCACATATGGATCAACCAGTGGTCATTGCATGTGTGTTCTTTTCACAAACCACATATGGATCCACTAGAGTCATTGCATGTGTGTTCTTACCAGAAACCACACATGGGTTAACCAATGGCATTGCATGTGTGTTCTTTTCACAAAGCACATATGGATCAACCAATGGCTTTGCACGTGTGTTCTTTTCACAAACCACACATGGATCAACCATGTTCACTTCATGTGTGTTCTTTCCACAAACCACTTATGGATCAACCAGTTGTCATTGCATGTGTGTTTTTTTCCACAAACCACATATGGATCCGCTAGAGTCATTGGATGTTTGTTCTTTTCACAAGCCACATATGGACCCACTAGAGTCATTGCATGTGTGTTATTATACTAAAACCAGCACTAGACTCATTGCATGTGTGTTCTTTCCACAAACCATGTATGGATCCACTAGAGTCATTGCATGTGTGTTCTTTCCACAAACCACACATGGATCCACTAGAGTCATTGCATCTGTGTTCTTTCGACAAACCACATATGGATCCACTAGAGTCATTGCATGTGTGTTGTTTTCACAAACCACATATGGATCAACCAATGGCATTGCATGTGTATTCTTTCCACAAACCACATATGGATCAACCAGTGCTCATTGCATGTGTGTTCTTTTCCACAAACTACATATGGATCCACTAGAGTCATTGCATGTGTGTTCTTTTAACAAACCACATATGGACCCACTAGAGTTATTGCAAGTGTGTTCTTTCCTCAAACCACATATGGATCCACTAATGGCATTGCATGTGTGTTCCTGACATGAACCACATATCGACCCACTAGAGTCATTGCATGTGTGTTCTTTCCACAAACAACATATGGATCCACTAGGGTGATTGCATGTGTGTTCTTTTCACAAACCACATATGGATCAACCAATGGCATTGCATGTGTGTTCTTTCCACAAACCACACTTGGATAAACTAGTGTCTTTCATGTGTGTTCTTTCCACAAACCACATATGGATCAACCAGTGGTCATTGCATTTGTGTTCTTTTCCACAAACCACATATGGATCCACTAGAGTCATTGCATGTGTGTTCTTTCCACAAACCACATATGGATCAACTAGTGTTCATTGCATGTGTGTTCTTTTCCACAAACCACATATGGATCCACTAGAGTGATTACATGTGTGTTCTTTTCACAAGCCGCATATGGACCCACTTGAGTGATTGCATGTGTGTTCTTTCCCCAAACCACACATGGATCCACCAATGGCATTGCATGTGTGTTACTGACATGCACAACATATGGACCCACTAGAGTCTTTACATGTGTGTTCTTTCCACAAACCACATATCGATCCACTAGAGTCATTGCATGTGTGTTCTTTTCACAAACCACATATGGATCAACCAATGGGATTGCATGTGTGTTCTTTCCACAAACCACACATGGATCAACCAGTGTCATTGCATGTGTGTTCTTTCCACAAACCACATATGGATCAACCAGTGGTCATTGCATGTGTGTTCTTTTCACAAACCACATATGTATCCACTAGAGTCATTGCATGTGTGTTCTTACCAGAAACCACACATGGATTAACCAATGGCATTGCATGTGTGTTCTTTTCACAAAGAACATATGGATAAACCAATGGCTTTGCATTTGTATTCTTTTAAAAAACCACACATGGATCAACCAGTGTTCACTGCATGTGTGCTCTTTCCACAAACCACTTATGGATCAACCAGTTGTCATTGCATGTGTGTTCTTTTCCACAAACCACATATGGATCCGCTAGAGTCATTGGATGTGTGTTCTTTTCACAAACCACATATGGACCCACTAGAGTCATTACATGTGTGTTATTATACTAAAACCAGCACTAGACTCATTGCATGTGTGTTCTTTCCACAAACCACGTATGGATCCACTAGAGTCATTGCATGTGTGTTCTTTCCACAAACCACACATGGATCCACTAGAGTCATTGCATGTGTGTTCTTTCGAGAAACCACATATGGATCCACTAGAGTCATTGCATGTGTGTTGTTTTCACAAACCACATATGGATCAACCAGTGGCATTGCATGTGTATTCTTTCCACAAACCACATATGGATCAACAAGTGTTCATTGCATGTGTCTTCTTTTCCACAAACTACATATGGATCCACTAGAGTCATTGCATGTGTGTTCTTTTCACAAACCACATATGGACCCACTAGAGTGATTGCATGTGTGTTCTTTCCTCAAACCACACATGGATCCACCAATGGCATTGCATGTGTGTTCCTTACATGAACCACATATCGACCCACTAGAGTCATTGCATGTGTGTTCTTTCCACAAACAACATATGGATCCACTAGAGTCATTGCATGTGTGTTCTTTTCAGAAACCACATATGGATAAACGAATGGCATTGCATGTGTGTACTTTCGACAAACCACACTTCGATCAGCTAGTGTCATTTCATGTGTGTTCTTTCCACAAACCACATATGGATCAACCAGTGGTCTTTGCATTTGTGTTCTTTTCCACAAACCACATATGGATCCACTAGAGTCATTGCATGTGTGTTCTTTCCACAAACCACATATGGATCAACCTGTGTGCATTGCATGTGTGTTCTTTTCCAGAAACCACATATGGATCCACTAGAATGATTGCATGTGTGTTCTTTTCACAAGCCGCATATGGACCCACTTGAGTCATTGCATGTGTGTTCTTTCCCCAAACCACACATGGATCCACCAATGGCATTGCATGTGTGTTACTGACATGAACAACACATGGACCCACTAGAGTCATTACATGTGTGTTATTTCCACAAACCACATATGGATCCACTAGAGTCATTGCATGTGTGTTCTTTTCACAAACCACATATGGATCCACTAGAGTCATTGCATGTGTGTTCTTACCAGAAACCACACATCGATTAACCAATGGCATTGCATGTGTGTTCTTTTCACAAAGTACATATGGATAAACCAATGGCTTTGCATTTGTGTTCTTTTCACAACCCACACATGGATCAACCAGTGTTCACTGCATGTGTGTTCTTTCCACAAACCACTTATGGATCAACCAGTTGTCATTGCATGTATGTTCTTTTCACAAGCCGCATATGGATCCGCTAGAGTCATTGGATGTGTGTTCTTTTCACAAACCACATATGGACCCACTAGAGTCATTGCATGCGTGTTATTATACTAAAACCAGCACTAGACTCATTGCCTGTGTGTTCTTTCCACAAACCATGTATGGATCCAGTAGATTCATTGCATGTGTGTTCTTTCCACAAACCACACATGGATCCACTAGAGTCATTGCATGTGTGTTCTTTCGACAAACCACATATGGATCCACTAGAGTCATTGCATGTGTGTTGTTTTCACAAACCACATATGGATCAACTAATGGCATTGCATGTGTACTCTTTCCACAAACCACATATGGATCAACCAGTGTTCATTGCATGTGTGTTCTTTTCCACAAACTACAGATGGATCCACTAGAGTCATTGCATGTGTGTTCTTTTCACAAAACACATATGGCCCACTAGAGTGATTGCATGTGTGTTCTTTCCTCAAACCACACATGGATCCACCAATGGCATTGCATGTGTGTTCCTTACATGAACCACATATCGACCCACTAGAGTCATTGCATGTGTGTTCTTTTCCACAAACTATATATGGATCCACTAGAGTCATTGCATGTGTGTTCTCTTCAAAAACCACATATGGATCAACCAATGGCATTGCATGTGTGTACTTTCGACAAACCACACTTCGATCAGCTAGTGTCATTTCATGTGTGTTCTTTCCACAAACCACATATAGATCAACCAGTGGTCATTGCATGTGTGTTATTTTCCACAAACCACATATGGATCCACTAGAGTCATTGCATGTGTGTTCTTTCCACAAACCACATATGGATCAACCAGTGTGCATTGCATGTGTGTTCGTTTCCACAAACCACATATGGATCCACTAGAGTGATTGCATGTGTGTTCTTTTCACAAGCCGCATCTGGGCCCACTAGAGTCATTGCACGTGTGTTCTTTCCCCAAACCACACATGGATCCACCAATGGCATTGCGTGTGTGTTACTGACATGAACAACATATGGACCCACTAGAGTCATTACATGTGTGTTCTTTCCACAAACCACATATGGATCCACTAGAGTCATTGCATGTGTGTTCTTTTCACAAACCACATATGGATCAACCAATGGCATTGCATGTGTGTTCTTTCCACAAACCACACATGGATCAACCAGTGTCATTGCATGTGTGTTCTTTCCACAAACCACATATGGATCAACCAGTGGTCATTCCATGTGTGTTCTTTTCACAAACCACATATGGATCCACTAGAGTCATTGCATGTGTGTTCTTACCAGAAACCACACATGGATTAACCAATGGCATTGCATGTGTGTTCTTTTCACAAAGCACATATGGATCAACCAATGGCTTTGCATGTGTGTTCTTTTCACAAACCACACATGGATCAACCAGTGTTCACTGCATGCGTGTTCTTTCCACAAACCACTTATGGATCAACCAGTTGTCTTTGGATGTGTGTTCTTTTCCACAAACCACATATGGATCCGCTTGAGTCATTGGATATGTGTTCTTTTCACAAACCACATATGGATCCACTAGAGTCATTGCATGTGTGTTATTATACTAAAACCAGCACTAGACTCATTGCATGTGTGTTCTTTCCACAAACCACGTATGGATCCACTAGAGTCATTGCATGTGTGTTCTTTCCACAAACCACACATGGATCCACGAGAGTCATTGCATGTGTGTTCTTTCGACAAACCACATATGGATCCAGTGGAGTCATTGCATGTGTGTTGTTTTCATAAACCACATATGGATCAACCAATGGCATTGCATGTGTATTCTTTCCACAAACCACATATGCATCAACCAGTGTTCATTGCATGTGTGTTCTTTTCCACAAACTACATATGGATCCACTAGAGTCATTGCATGTGTGTTCCTTTCACAAACCACATATGGATCAACCAATGGCATTGCATGTGTGTACTTTCGACAAACCACACTTGGATCAACTAGTGTCATTTCATGTGTGTTCTTTCCACAAACCACATATGGATCAACCAGTGGTCATTGCATGTGTGTTATTTTCCACAAACCACATATGGATCCACTAGAGTCATTGCATGTGTGTTCTTTCCACAAACCACATATGGATCAACCAGTGTGCATTGCATGTGTGTTCGTTTCCACAAACCACATATGGATCCACCAGAGTGATTGCATGTGTGTTCTTTTCACAAGCCGCATATGGACTCACTAGAGTCATTGCATGTGTGTTCTTTCCCCAAACCACACATGGATCCACCAATGGCATTGCATGTGTGTTACTGACATGAACAACATCTGGACCCACTAGAGTCATTACATGTGTGTTCTTTCCACAAACCACATATGGATCCACTAGAGTCATTGCATGTGTGTTCTTTTCACAAACCACATATGGATCAATCAATGGCATTGCATGTGTATTCTTTCCACAAACCACACATGGATCAACCAGTGTCATTGCATGTGTGTTCTTTCCACAAACCACATATGGATCAACCAGTGGTCATTGCATGTGTGTTCTTTTCACAAACCACATATGGATCCACTAGAGTTATTGCATGTGTGTTCTTACCAGAAACCACACATGGATTAACCAATGGCATTGCATGTGTGTTCTTTTCCCAAAGCACATATGGATCAACCAATGGCTTTGCATGTGTGTTCTTTTCACAAACCACACATGGATCAACCAGTGTTCACTGCATGCGTGTTCTTTCCACAAACCACTTATGGATCAACCAGTTGTCATTGCATGTGTCTTCTTTTCCACAAACCACATATGGATCCGCTAGAGTCATTGGATATGTGTTCTTTTCACAAACCACATATGGATCCACTAGAGTCATTGCATGTGTGTTATTATACTAAAACCAGCACTAGCCTCATTGCATGTGTGTTCTTTCCACAAACCACATATGGATCCACTAGAGTCATTGCATGTGTGTTCTTTCCACAAACCACACATGGATCCACTGGAGTCATTGCGTGTGTGTTCTTTCGACTAACCACATATGGATCCAATAGAGTCATTGCATGTGTGTTGTTTTCACAAACCACATATGGATCAACCAATGGCATTGCATGTGTATTCTTTCCACAAACCACATATGCATCAACCAGTGGTCATTGCATGTGTGTTCTTTTCCACAAACTACATATGGATCCACTAGAGTCATTGCATGTGTGTTCTTTTCACAAACCACATATGGACCCACTAGAGTTATTGCATGTGTGTTCTTTCCTCAAACCACACATGGATCCACCAATGGCATTGCATGTGTGTTCCTGACATGAACCACATATCGACCCACTAGAGTCATTGCATGTGTGTTCTTTCTACAAACAACATATGGATCCACTACAGTCATTGGATGTGTGTTCTTTTCACAAACCACATATGGATCAACCAGTGTTCATTGCATGTGTGTTCTTTTCCACAAACCACATATGGATCCATTAGAGTGATTGCATGTGTGTTCTTTTCACAAGCCGCATATGGACCCACTAGAGTCATTGCATGTGTGTTCTTTCCCCAAACCACACATGGATCCACCAATGGCATTGCATGTGTGTTACTGACATGAACAACATATGGACCCACTAGAGTCATTACATGTGTGTTCTTTCCACAAACCACATATGGATCCACTAGAGTCATTGCATGTGTGTTCTTTTCACAAACCACATATGGATCAATCAATGGCATTGCATGTGTGTTCTTTCCACAAGCCACACATGGATCAACCCGTGTCATTGCATGTGTGTTCTTTTCCACAAACCACATATGGATACACTAGAGTCATTGCATGTGTGTTCTTTCCACAAATGACACATGGATTAACCAATGGCATTGCATGTGTGTTCTTTTCACAAACCACATATGGATCCACTAGAGTCATTGCATGTGTGTTCTTTCCACAAACCACATATGGATTAACCAGTGGTCATTGCATGCGTGTTCTTTCCACAAACCACATATGGATCACCCAATGTCATTGCATGTGTGTTCCACACATGGATCAACTAGAGTCATTGCATGTGTGTTCCTGTCATGAACCACACATGGATAAACCAATGGCATTGCATGTGTGTTCCTATCATGAACCACACATGGATCAACCAGTGGTAATTACATGTGTGTTCCTCTCATAAACCACATATGGATCCACCTAGTGTGATTGCATGTGTGTTCTTCTCACAAACCACATAAGGATCCACCAGTGTTATTGGATGTGTGTTCTTTTCATAAACCACATATGCATCCTAAGCTTGAGAGCCCTAACCTTAGCCCCCCAATGGATCCACCGTTAGACCGAGTCTTCTAGAAGGCACGCCATAACACAGTTGTTCTGCTTGACGATTGTTACATACCGTTCGATCAGGGCGCTTGGACGATTGGGATGGTCTTCGTGAGAGCGATCCTTGAGTAAGCTGTTCTACGGCATGATTGGCCACGCTTGCTCTGGACAAATTGGCATGTTGCGAGTGTCACGACTCATGATTTCAGTGGCCCATATCCCAGTGTCACATCCCCATTACTTCTCTTCCTCGCCGTACTTCTCTTCCTTCCCCTCGAATCCACTTTCCCCACTTCACTCCCATCCTGCCGTAGCCGCAAGCCAACAACATCTGCCAATTCTTGGGTCGCTACCTTCATGCTAAGAAATCATTTTACAAGCTTTTGAACTTATCCTACATATTCCTGCTATTTGCCAATCTAACTGCTGATCTTTTTTCCGATTTCTCGATGAACTTCAGATGTGGTAGATGCTGCAGCCCAAGAATCTGGAGATCCTCGCGTGCAACTTTGCAGCGACGTTCTCGCTCGTGTGCTCCCACCCAGGATGCTTTCGCCGTTACTCCTACCACGAGCTCCCGCTCCACGAGCTAACGTGCCCGCACGGCGGGTGCTCCTGCATGGAGCCGGGCTGCAACTACACCGGCCTGCCGGCAGAGCTCGTTGTCCACCTTGCAGAGGAGCACTTGATCGAAGTGATTAGGATCTCGTATGGGCAAGCCCAATTTCTACAATAGTAGGTGCCGTTCACTGACTTGGCATGCCGCCGGCTAATTTTCCAGGGGGACGGCTCTGTTTTCGTCCTGACCATCACTGCCGGTGTTCCGGGAACCAGAGCCGGGCCCAACATTGTGTGTGCCATATGCGTCAGGTCGGTCTCGTGCGCCTGGCCCGTATACACGATGCGCATGTGGGCGAAAGCCCAGCCGTCGTTGTCCGATAGCATTCTTGTGCTAGCCGAGGCGCCGAGCTGCCCGACGCTGCGGGAGGTGGAGTATGTGGACCTAAGGTCGATCCAATGTGTACCATCTCAGTACCTTGTCGGTGCTGGACCGAACAGGCAAATGCATTTCTACATTTGTATCGAGAAGACCAACAGGGAAATGTAGTACTTGTGTTGTCATTACTGTTAGACTTATGCGATGCTTCTCACGTGCATAGAGCATACGTGTTGTGCGAATGTACCCCAGTTGTAGTTTTTAGTACTCCTTAATAATTCGACGAGTTGTTATATTGGTCCAATCAGCTTGCTGTTGTCACATTGCAAAGTCCACTTGCTCTGGATAGACCGGCAATACCGTGTGCTCCCGCACCTGCATGTCAGTGTCACGTGTTCTGAAGGCCCACCTGCCAGTGTCACGTCCCCTTCTCTTCCTTCCCCTCGAAGCCACTGTCCCAACTTCTCTTCCATCCTGCCACTCCCGTCTGATGGTTGTAATGTGATTTTCATTGGATTGCTTACATGTAATCTACATTGATAATGCAACATGCAAATAACACAGACACAATTTCTAAAGTCGAAGCACTCACACGCTGCTATTGCACATATTTCTCAATATAGCTCGACAAACCCATTACAATAATTGTACTCGCACTAAACACAACCAAAATTGCAACCATCCTAAACAACATCTAAACCCACATCACACCGCTGTCCTCGGAGTCCACCTCGATTGGTGACACCACCGTGCCCTTCCCAGAGAAATCCACTCCCTCCTATGGCTTGCCCTTCGCCAAGGAGGCAATAATGGCGTTCTGCACAGCTTCATCCCCGTCGTCCTCCACATCAAAATCGACAATGACGAAGGTGACGGGGTTGGTGTGGACCGAGCGCCGTCACGCCTGGCGGGTCCTGCTCAAGCTCGATGCCACATCAGTCCTTCTACAGGTAGGAGGGCCGAGCTCGGATACGTAGCATCGTCGCTCCTCTCAAGAAACCATGGCCGTTTGGTACTACGACGGTAGGATCTTGGGGTGGATCCACCACGGCGAGCCCTACCGGAAGCGGTGGAGCGGATGGATCTGCCGGCGCGAGCCATGACAAGTTCCTAGGAGGGAGTAATATTGTGGGCCAGGCGTGTCTAGTTCCTGAGCAAGGCCTCCCAGTGATATGTACGCGGCCAAGGTGCCAAAAAATTTCGTCCAATGCGCGCGAGAGGGCTTTTGAACCACGAAGGCGCGAGGTTTGGTTGACAAGTCCACACACTAGGTCCCCCACCTAGCAGCCGAATGTGGACGGTAGGATTCTGCTCGAGTTATTAAGTAGGGATAAATCATGCTTCACCACTACCCTGACATCCAAAGGCTCCTCTTTCCTCTGCCCTCGTTCCCCTCGCTCATGGCTCGTAGCTCGTGCAGTTCGTCTCGGGCGGAATTAGGGCCGGCTCAACGCCGTTAGGCGGGTGCCCCAATCAGGTACCGGAGGGTGCCCTACGATTAGTACCCCGATATGCCGTGTTTGTCTGGTGAGAAGATGCCGAGATGGATTTCGTGGACCGACAAAAATACTGCAGGAAAATTCAGCAACTGCAGCATCAGAGCGGTAAGTTCCTACTGTAGGTACAATGGTAACCCGGATCCAGAAAGCGTAATGTAATTCTTTTTTTTGTTTCCTTCGATCTACCACGCAGGAAGGGAGGGGGACTGGCTGTGACAAGTTTGTGTGGATCAAAAAGCCACTGACAGGTTTTCACAAAGAGCTTGTTCAGGATCTGTGTGATGCTGTGTGGGACAAGAAAGAGGAGATTCGTGCGATGGAGCAAGAGATCCGGGAGCTTCTCTAGGTGCAGGGGAGGCAGGGGCAGGGAGGTGGTGAGACAGACGGGCTCAAGATTAGGCCAGATAGTGGAAACAATTTCCTCATTATCTGGGCCTTATCTGCTGCATTTGCAGTTTATGTTGCCATGTCGTTGTCTAGCAACTGTATTAAGTTGCTGCTTTGTGGAGTGTAGCAGCCAGCTTAAGAAATTGTTTTTCAGCACAGAAACTTATCATAAGTGTAATGCCAATAGCAGCCATTTATTAAGCGCCTATAAATAATTCATGTATGTGCCACTAACACCCATCGATTTTGGAGACCCCTTAACCGCTTAGCTATCGCGATTGTTTAGATAGTGGTGGCACAGTCACAATTTTGGATTCAACTAGTGGCCTCGGTCGTATCCAAACCTAAAGCCGCGATACATTTTACTCCGAGTACGGGAGGCAGATTGTTTCACCCGACAAGTTCCATGCACACAGCTCCAGAGTTTAACCGAACTACATATATAGGTTCAAGTTCAATACATCATTAGGCTTCTACACTGCTAGCCTTTTTTCTCTGCTTGGGTGCCAACTTCTTCCTCTTTCCTTCACGTTCACTAGCTTCTTCATCTCCTTCCTTCTTCCTCTTCCTGGGTGCCAATTTTCTTACTTTCACGTACCCAACATCTCCGGGTCGAGGGAAGTTAGGCCAATCAGCACCAGAATCTTGTCCGGCATCATCACTCCACTCGTTTTGGTTTTCTTCTCGCAGCAAAATCACTCAGTCGGCTGTCTTTTATCTTGTGCTTCCTGTAAAAAACAGTACATGGATTACTACATTATATCTACAAATGATAAACAATTTTTTGTGTGAATGTACCATCTCATACCTAGGTTTGGGAGCATTAAGGGGACAGCCCGCTGCTCTATGGCCTATAAATGGCAGGTCTTGCATCCATTTTTGCCCTTATTTGTAGCACAGAAAGCCGAACCCTTCTTATCGAGAAAATTCTTAAACCTATTCACCTGAGGTCTTCCTCTGCCCCTTTTTCTAACTGGCTGGCAAAGCTCGAAAGACAGTTGGACTTGAGGCCACCGAGATGGGTCTGTACATGGCTCGACGGATCCAGCGTACGCAGCTCTGAACTTTTCCATAGAGTAGTAGTCTGATAAATACTGATCCAAATGTGGTAGAGTTCTTTTCTTCACCAAGAAGGCCAAGGCGTGGTCACAAGGTTTCCCGGTATGCTGCCACTCTAAGCAGGTGCATTCTCGCAGCTGGATGTTCACAACATCCCTTTTGCCACTCTTGGACATATCGACCACCTCACAGCTTCTGCTGGTTGACGGGAGAACCTTAAGATGAGCAAGTCCTCGGCTTCTCTTGTGCAGTTGATGTACAACTGGCGGTAGCATATGTCCTCTAAGTCTCCTACTGATCTCTCTCCTTATATTTAACGGCTTCATGATCATACCACGTATGATGTCCATCAAGATATGAATAGGACGCACTTTTATGTCCTTCACCCAGTTATTCAGGCATTCTGCAAGGCTGTTGTTTATGTAATCAACTTTGATGCAGGGTTGAATTGACTCCTCTTCCATAGCTGTGAATGATGGATGGCTAAGTACTTCGGAAGTTCAGGGGCTTCCGCAAAAATCTTGCTCATGAAATATTCGCTGCTACTAGGTTTGTAAACTCTAGCAGCAGGAAACATGTAACAAAATACGCTGCCTGCGTAGTGTGAGTACAAGTTGAGCATCATATGGGCATGGAATTCTCTACCTTCATCTTGCGAGAACACCTCCTCCACTGCATTTGTCAGCCCTTTCCATTCATCCGTGGATATAGCCAATGGATCCATGTGGCCTATTGATCTCCTAAGCTGTCTCATAAACTAGACCCAGTTTTCCTCCATTTCTATTTCAAACAGCCCGAATGCCACTGGGAACATCCAGTTGTGACCATCAAGTGCTGTGGTAGATGGCAGGCAGCCTTTCCATTTGCCAGTTAGGACAGTGCTGTCTACACTCAGATACAGCCTACAGCCGTCCTTGAATCCTTGGATGCAAGGTTTAGGCGCCATGAAAAATCTTTTGAAATATATTTTACCACCTTCGGATTCGGTGTCAATCTCCACAACACTCCCTGGACACCTAGCTCGTACCTCCGCCTTGTAGTTGTATAGCATCCTGAAGCTAGTGGGCCAATCCCCATGCAAGAGCCCCAGAGCTTTCTCTTTACCTTTCCAAACCGTGTAATACAGAAGGACAATGTTGTATTTAGAACCGAGACTAGTCTGAATATTCTTCGCGGTCTCCTTAGGGTTATCCTTTAGTATGGACATAGATTGCATAGCCACCCACTCCGTATCAGCCATTGAGGATTTTAGTTTGCTGCCTGTCGGACACATGTGTGGAGGGCCCATTTTGTTCACCTGATACACATATTCATTTAAAAGATAGGTAGAGTCGACTAGTTGCCAGAAAGATATCACACATCTATTATAGTTATAGAGTGAAAAGAGAGAGAGAGAGAGTTCTAATGGTTTGCTGAATTCATTGCCCCAGTACCCTAATTGCATTCGACGCAGGTAAGGCTCTTGCTGTGATCCTCCATGGACAATGTACCTCGACCCGTCCATTCATCCACGTTAACTTGCAAATGGCCTCATACCTCTGGGCAGTGTTCTTCAGTCGATAAACGTCGAACTCCCCCTTGATACAAAAATGCCGGAACGACATCCTGAACTCATGCATGCTCCTGAACTCGGTGCCGACTGAAATTATAGGATACTCGTGGTCATGTTTCATTTCTTCTACTTCAACACCCAAATCATCAACTGGAATACTAGCCTCATCGTTAAGTTCTTCGTATATTTCATCATTGCCAGATTCTTTTTTTTCAGGAATTACAGCAGGAGAGTCTCCTACAGCTCTTAAATTAAAAAAAAGGATAGAGTTACAACATATGTACAAGGGGTTAGGGTTTTCTAGAACCCAAAAGCAAATAAAATAAGTCTAGACTCTCGACTCTCTTACAAAAGAAATAATCTAATCTTTACTATCAGATTTAAGCCTAACACTTAAAATGTCAATATCAGAAGAAAAGTGAACCAGCCAGCTTTGAATATTAGAATCAATTCCATCAAAGTGCTTTCTGTTCCTTTGCTTCCATATATTCCAAGCACTCAGGATTACACACTCCAGAAAAAGTGGCTTAGACCAGAATTGTTTAGCTGTCTCCAGCCTTGGGCTTAACTCCTTATTCATGTCCCAGGAGATGCCTAACAGGTCCCAACATTGAACACTGAATGGGCACTGAAAAAACAAGTGATCCCCTATCTCTCTATTCTGAAGACAAAGAACACAATCCACATTTGCAATTGGACATTGCCTGCGTTGTAGCATATCTCTCGTGTTCAATCTATCCATAACCAGCAGCCAGGCAAAGACTTTGTGCTTCATAAGACACCGTGTCTTCCAAATCTGAGGCAACACTTGAACTGGGACAACTTCTCTGAAGTAAAAGTTATAGTAGTCCTTCGGGTGATAATTGTGACCCCATGTGAAAACCCACTGGTGTTAGCTCTGTCAAGGTCATTAACACAATCCAACAAGAATCCCAACTCTGTATTAGCTTCCATCGACAGGGGAGTAGCAAAGTGATCCAGAGGGTTTACCGATTCAGTAAATTTAGCGACAGTAATATCCTCAGAGTCAGAGAATGAGAATAATCTTGGGTATCTATTCTACAAAATATCATCACCAACCCAGAGGTCTTTCCATAATAGAACAGTATCACCAAGGTTCACTTTGCAAGAGGTAATTCCTCTAAAAATGTCAGTTAGACTACAGATGTCCTTCCACCAAAAGGAGCCACATTTAGCCATTGTATGAGGGAGTCCAGTCGTGTAGTAAGCATGCCACACTAGAAGAACCCAGGGAACATCATGCTTCTGATAGAATTTATGAAGAAACTTAATTAGCAGAGCTGGATTCTGAACCTTGAGATTCAAAATCCCCAGGCCTCCCTTTTTCTTTGGCCTACAGACAAGATCCCATGCAGCAAGGGAGTAGGACTTCACATCTCTGTCCATTGTTTTCCTCCATAAACAGTGTCGTCTAGCTCTATCAATAAACTCAATTAGCTGTAAAGGAATTTTTAGAACACAAAGAGTATAAGTGATCAGAGGAGTAAGAGCAGAATTGATGAATGTGACCCTTCCCCCATAGGTTAACCAAATGGCAGTACTAGTGAGCCACCTCTCAACTCTGTCCACTAAAGGCACGAGTTCAACCACTGTTGGGCGTGTTGTACCTAGTGGCAAACCTAGATATGTGAAAGGCATTCCTCCAACTTGACAACCCAATGCTGCAGCAAGATCACTAGCTTTACTCTGATTCAAATTAATAGGGATGAGCTGAGACTTATGATAATTAATTTTCAAACCAGTAGACTGAGCATAAGTAGACTTAGGATGGCCTTCAAATTCAGTAATTGTTCCATGTCTGCAGGGAGAATAACCAGAGTATCATCAGCGTACTATACCACAGGGAAATCTTCAAAAGCAGGTTGCGCAATTGGTAGGGATAGAAGGCCCTCAGAACATGCAGAATTAACAGCAGCCTGGAGTAATTCAGCACCTACAACAAAGAGGAGAGGATAAAGGGGATCACCCTTCCTAACTCCCCTTCTACACTGAAATTCTGTACCAGGCACCCCATTTAGTAAGATAGAAGAGGTGCCAGACTGAAAGATCAGTTCCATCCAGGAGATCCATCTATCATCACATCCCATGTGATTCAGAATCTGAATAATGGATGAGTGCTCAATGGTGTCAAAAGCCTTGGAAAAATCAAGTTTAATAATTATTATTTCTCTTCCAGAGGCTTTGCACTGATGAAGGTATTCAAATGACCAAGCCAAACAGTCCTAAATATTTCTTCCCTTTATGAAGCCATATTGGTTCCTATGTACCAGTTTTAATATCCACTTCTGAAATCTTTCAGCCAGGATCTTTTTCAAAACCTTTAAGACATAATTCAATAAGGACATGGGCCTATAATCATTTACAGTTTCAGGGGATAGAACCTTGGGAATGAGAGTGATAAAAGAATTATTCAGACACTTCAGACTAATGATGCCTTCCCAGAAATCATTACATAACTTATAGAAATCCTTCTTTATGATATTCCAACAAACTTTCAAAAACAACCCACTGAAACCATCTGGCCCAGGTGCTTTGTCTGCAGGGATCATAGCAATAACCTCATCAATATCCTGAGTGGTGAAAGGTACATAGAGCTGTTCTAAACCGTCCACTTTAGTGAATAGAGCATCCAAATCAAAAAGCATATCAGTGGAATGAGAAACACCCATTCTATTTTTGAGGGATGCCAGGAAGGCAGCAGCTTTTTCTACATGATTGTCAATCTGTCTCCCATCCTCCAAGGTGATAAATGCTATTGAATTATGTCTATACCTCTCAGTTGCACGAGCATGAAAGTACTTGGTATTTTCATCACCAAGTTGGGCCCATCTGTAAGTGCATCTCTGCTTCCAATATTTATTTTGATATCCAAGCATCCTGTTGATGTGATTCTTCAGAATAAGCCTAAAGTTTCTCTCCTGAACAAAAAGAGCCCTCTTATCCTCTATGTTATCTAGCTCCAACAACACTTTGTTACATTTTTCAATCAAGAGTTTTAATTTTGAAATGGACTTACTCCACACTTTCAGACATCTCCTCAAATTCTTCATTTTTGCAGAGAGAAGTGATGCACTATTAGATGCTCTAATCGGTTTTTACCAACTAGACTTTACCACATCTAAAAAACCAGGGTGCAAAGGCCAGAAACTCTCAAATCTAAATAGCCTGCTTTTAGGAATTGCTGTTTCAATAGTCAACATACAAGGAGCATGATCTGATATTGGTTTTGATAATGGTTGCACCAATGTGTTTGGAAAAACAGAAGTCCACTCCACTGTTGAGAAAAACCAATCAAGCTGTTCTAGTAACGGATCATTCTCATTCATATTGCTCCATGTAAACTGACGACCTTTCAAGGGGATTTCAATTAAAGATTGTGCACTAATCATCTCATTAAATTGCTGCATCTCTGCAATATTGCCACCAGGCCGATTTCTATTTTCTTGGGAACGAATGAAGTTGAAATCTCCCAGAAAAAACCAGAGACTATCAATAGGAATATTCAGAGATGTAAAGCAATCTATAAAAGACTGTCTTTCAGGATTCCTACATGGCCCATAAATGTTTGTGAGGGTCCATGAACGATTGAGGTGAGCAGATGAAAATTGAACCGAAATAGCAAACTGCTCCTTATGTACTATGTGCCCCATAAAACTGAGCTGTTCCAAATGACTATGAGCCCACCTGAAGCTCCAATAGATGGTACAAATTCAAATTTATCAAATCGTCTTGGGCAAAATTGACAAATATAAGAATGATCAAAATGCTCCCGTTTAGTTTCTTGTAGGCAAATAATTGCCCAACCCGATTATTCTATTTTATTTTTAAGTGCTAACCATTTAGCTTCACTATTTAGACCTCTAACGTTCCACGAAAAAACAATCCAGAGTCGAGATAACAT
The DNA here is from genome assembly GCA_910589775.1 of Avena eriantha. Taxonomy (NCBI): domain Eukaryota; kingdom Viridiplantae; phylum Streptophyta; class Magnoliopsida; order Poales; family Poaceae; genus Avena; species Avena eriantha. The sequence continues at coordinate 106,460,201 of OU342740.1, read as the reverse complement.
AGGAACTAAAAGAAAGGACCACAGTTTTAATGCCCACTGGGCTTACAGAACAAATCCAAGACAAGCATAAAAACAGTATGAGGAAAGAACAAAATTCAGTGAACAAAGCCTCATGGGTGACCAGGGCAACATTATTATGAAGGAAAGAAGACATCTAAGGAACAGATGACTCCTCCTCCACCTCCTCCTAGGCAGAAGCAAGTAAAATATTCTCTGTCAGCTCAACTGCAGGAATGCCACACAGCCTTTGCCCAATGTCCTGAATTACTGCAACTGGTATCTCAGGTGGAATGAAATCACTGGACTGTGAATCAACCTGCAGCTGAATATCAGCAGATCCATGTGTCCCAACATTAATCGCAGAGGGTATCTTTCGGGGCTACACTTTGGATTTCCTTTTCTGTGTATCAGACAAGCTTTTCCCCTTAAAACCCTGGTACCTGGTGGAGCGAGGGTTGCGGCGCACTGGCTGACCAGTGACAAGCGTGGCAGGATTATTACGACGCCTCTTGCGAGACACCACAACAGCCTCACGGTCACACAAAGCCTGAACCTCATTGTTCCGAACCTGCACACCATCAAAAACTGAAACCCAAAGCACATACGTCACATCATTAAACATAACAGTCCTCAACTCAGCTGAAACAACCGTTCCAATCGACCTAATCTGACGATGAAGCAGATTCTGCAGAGAATCCACCAAAGGGGCCAGAAGAAAGATCATAGCGCCAGAACCAATCAGAGCCAAATCAGTCTGAACATCATCATCAATTTGATTGAAACTAACATCCGAGAGATCATCAATCACATTGTTAACAGGGACCATTCCATCCTCAGGCTGCACACCTTGCTCAATTGGAATATGAAACAACTGCTGCAAGACACCCACTGGCACAAGAATCTGATCCTCCTGAGGGAGCTGCAGATTGTTATGCAAATTCAAGAACTGCTGCTGAATGTTATTCTGACCTTGTTGTGGATTCAGCCCTTGCATATTCCACTGGTGAATAACAGGCAAAATCGGACCATGAAAAGGATGGGGATCCACATTAGGAGGAGGTGGTGGTTCCTCCATGTTCATCTCCACCGATGGTGCTAAACCAACAGCAACCTGAGCACCAAAACCACGCAGAAGGTAGGTGGGAACAGTTCAGGAACTATTAGTACCCCCAACCTGACGAATGATCAATCTACACAGCACCAAATCCTCATCCATCAGCCACACTCTAGGCAAGACTCTCGACAGATTTCCATTGGGATCATGCCAAAGAACTAGACGTCCAAAACTAGCACATGCAGACCTGATTAAACTCTCAGTACGATAATCCATAGGAAACCCCAGAAACAGGACCCATCTCTCTTGACCCAAAACTAGAGTTCTAAGATTTAAGGCAGCATCATGACGAATGAAAGAGATGTGGGTGTCCTCATCAAGTTCATACCCAGGCCCATCTACCATTGCATCTCTAACTATGACTGATTCAAAACGTAACAACCCAATTCCAAAAGGAGAACTGCGAGCACTTCTAATGGCAACATGACGATCATATCTGAGCAAACTCACCAAGTCCTCCAGCATCTCAGGTCTAGCCACATCTGGGACAGCCTAGTTTGCCACAGCGATTGTGAAATCACCATGAAACAGGGGAGCTTCAGCCGAAACAGCAACGTGTGCACAAACCAGACGATCTTCGGAACCATCATCCAGCGTCAGGCCATCAGGAACAAAGCGGGAGGGATTAATTTGAAAATTTGCCATGGTGTCGTCAGGAGGATCTCGTGGAAGAGGATGGAAGGTATGAACAACAACCCTTAAATCATCTAGGCGCCGTTCCTGGCTAGAGGATAAGTTCTGAGTTTGTTGTTTTGGTCTCCAAACCATAAACGAATTACACCTAAATGCAGGGTGCCCCTCCCTTTTACAGTTGAAGCAACGAATCTTATTGGAGCACTTCAGCCCCCTATGGCCCGCAGTCATACACCTTGGACAAAAGTTCAATGAAACAGGTTTGCGAATGATAGAATTCTCCAGAATATAACCAAATGCGTTAAAATCTGAACCTTCCCGCGAGTTCAGATAATCCAACTCATGAAAATCAGGACAGTTTTTCTGAACGTGTCCAAGCAATTGACAAAATTTACATCGAGACCCATTATGATGGCAAAAAAGACCTGGGCCTAGGCAGAGAGGGCACTCAGACTGCGATTGAGAAATGTTAGGCATAAAAGAAAGGCCCACTTCATGCATAATCTCCTCATTTGAATACTTGGCTTGACGTAAATCCCGCATAGCAGCTAACGTAGGAGCTGATCCATCCAAGAAATCCGCAGCAACAAGATCGGGCCATTTTGAAGTTTGAAATTTCAAATTTGAACGGATCCGATCCACCGGAAAAACAAGGCTGCCAAAACTAACTATCGCCGGCGGTGAACTCACCGACGGCACAGAGCTCAAAGATCTAGAAAGAAAACTCAGATCAGGCTGAAATCGAACATAAGCCAGAGGATCATACACTGCTTTAAAATTTCTAACACGACCTTTGGGAACAGACCAACCATCCTTCAAGTCAATAACAGGATCTTTGAAAGAATCAATGAAAAGATGGAAGGAACAATGGAAATCAGGCCAGATACGTGACTCCAGATGATGAATGAAATGCCCAACTGAATTTGATGCCACCGAAAACCGGAATGAATCATTGGTCAATTGCAGCACATTAAAACCAGACGGATCACCACCCAAACAACATTGAAGAGCCAGACCCACTGACTCCACATTCAGCTCGAAAGAGGCAGATCTAAAGAAAACCACAAGGAAAAACTCCTTGGAAGAATAGGAGGGAGAGAAGTGGATCGAGGATTTGAATAGGCGACGCACCTGCGCAGCTAAAGCCCTGCCCGGGGAGAGATCCCAAAGGAGCAACGCATCCATGGAGATTGATGACCTTCACGTGGGTGGGAGGAGGGTGGGGGAGGGGGAAGAGAGGAGAGCCATCCTCATCCTCTATGTTTGTGTTAGTAGCTATCTTGGCCGAGTTCATCGCCAGATTCTTGATCCTCTACAGTGCCTTCTTCTTCATCTGATTCAGAATCCTTGCCATCGTCTCTAATGCCTAGTACTGCACCCATCATATTGACTCCCATGGGTGGGGCTGCACCATCGTCTCCACCTGGATGGACCGGAACATTGCCCCAATCCACCTCACCGGCAACTCTATTTTCTCCAAGACACTTGGTTGGTTCTACTGCAACCACATGGGGTGGTCTTACGTTTGCACGCATCCCAGGTACTTTAGTGGATAAACAGCAGTCAGATCAATTTCATCTTGACTGCACAGAACCCTCTTGCTCTTCCTATGTACATCCTCCTTACTGATGTAATCTTTCTGGATGGTATCAGTAGGGCTTGACATATGCGTTCCATTCCCCATCGAACTAGGCTTTTTGCTGCCGCTCTTGGGTGTGATCTCCTTACTGCCTCCCCTCATGGGTGTTGGCTCTAGGGTGCTGGCATTATTGCCTGACCACTGTGGCGTGTTCTTCTTCGAATTAGCCCTTTTGTTGCTACTATTGGGTGTGTTCTCCTTCGTGCTGGCATTATTGCTTGACCTCCGCGGTGTGTTCCGCTCCAAATTAGCCCTTTTGTTGCTACTATTGGGTGTGTTCTCCTTCGTGCTGGCATTATTGCCTGACCTCAGCGGCGTGTTCCGCTCCAAATTAACCCTTTTGCTGCTACTATTGGGCGTGTTCTCCTTCGTGCTGGCATTATTCCCTGACAGCAGCGTGTTCCGCTCCAAATTAGTTTTTTTTTCTACTCCCACTGGGTGTGGTAGCCTCCGTGCTGGCCATCTTTGCCTCTTTGCTACCACTCCTGGGAGTGTTCACCACCATGCTAGCCCTCATAGCATTTTTGCTGCTACCGTTCGGTGTGGCATTTTGACTGGATCTTAGGGGTGTACTCTTGGGCATCCTCTTCTTTGGCGTGGTCTCCTTGGTGACGTTCTTCTTCGGGGTGCCCTTTCTGGGGATGCTCTTCCTGCTCCTCTTTATGATGCTCCTCTGTAAGACTCTCCTCTGTTCGAAGCTACCCTCAGTCGCCCTAGCCCTAGTGATGCCATGGATCAGGCCACGCATGCCTTCTAAAAGTCCATCATCTCTATTGTCGAGTTCCAATTCCTCTCCAACCATTTGCACTATCAAGTGGAAGTACACTTCACCTCTATAATGTTTCCTTGTAAACGGTACGACTAAATCCCTAGTATCTTTCACTTTGATAGCCTTTTTGCTCCTGTAACCAAAATATAACAAACATGCGTCCTGGGAGGACCCCCACAACACCTTCACACGTAACGATGCCATCAGGTCAGATAACTCTACCACTTCAGGATCGTATCTGCCAAGGATTACATCAAACTCGCCTAGAATTTTTCTGTGCCATCATATAATTTTGCAGTATAATCCGCGACACCGATACAAACGATTACTTTGCCATCATCAGGTTTTTCAGGATAGAAACCTCCGAGAGGTTCGAGAGATGGAGCGGCACCATCAACCCCAGCCCCAATGCCACCGCCGCCATCACCAGCGTCATCGTTAGCTATATCAACCTCGGTGGAAGTACCAGGACCAGGAGTGTAACACCCTCGAATCGGTCCTATGCAAGTTTTAGCGCTTCCCGCCAAACCCACATAGAAATGATTCAAGGACGCCCACCAGGCACTTGCGTGCGGGTGGAAAAAAAGTAATACAATTACACAATAGTTCACGATGGAACCCACAACACATATATATAGAACAACAACTCATGGAGTCAAGAATATAGATATACAGTACAAAGATCCAAATCACCTTGAAAATGATACAGCATTCGAGTACGAATAAGAAGCAATTTGAGCTAAGAGCCCTGAAGAATAACCAATGGCGTCCATAACCCTGCCCAGGCCAGGCTAGAAGGGTAACCCTACTAACAACGTCGAACTCATACCTGCTAACACAAAAGGGGTGCCGACAAAGGGCAAAGGAAAAGGAGGAGCATCAGTACTGAGGCCAGTACACGGCGAGGCTAGAATTCGGCGGCTCTCACCTACATAGGTATGGTGGACTGAAGCGGCAACGAAGCATGCACTATACAACCTATAGAGACTCGATATAACTATCGACTATTAGAGAGGGGTAAGAAAGACCTATTCGATCCAACCTGATACTAACACCAATCATACCCATCCTGGTATTTCCCCCTCGAGACCAAACGAGGAAGTCAAACCGAGGAACTCACACAATTGGCAAATTTATTTATTCCATTATAGTTGTAGCACTTACTAGTCAGATATAGATAGCATGAGTCATCCTGATAGCATAAGTAGTGGGCAGTTATAGTTAACCGTTTCGTTGCACTTGCAATACTTACTAGACAGGTATAATTGCATGTGACATCCCAAACCTAGAAGTTGTTGGTACTTTTATTTCATTCCATTGGAGTTGCGATACTTACTAGGCAGGTATAACATGACACGATACACCCCAGTTCCACCAGTTGTTGGCACTTTTATTATCCATTCCATTGTAGTGAAGCTGATTACTAGTCACATGTTAAGTCAAATTTATAGCACTACTTTAGTTATGCTTGTCTATGATTGAGATACTGTGCTCCAAGTCGTCCATAACCGTGAACACGGCTTTCAGAAAGATTTACCCTGCAGGGATGCACAAATAGCAACACACACACGATCAACCTCGGAAAAACCAAATCAAAACCCAACAAGGCTTTCACGACAAAGCAATCATAGGATTCATAAAATATTTCAGGGGTCCACCCCATTAAGATACCCGCAACGAAGTTGGCCGGCTCCGACGGACCCAAGGTTTGCGCCAATGGCTATAAATGACTGGGAACCCAAAAGTTTGACTGGGCTTGTCGATACCGCGAAAACACTCCGCAATTCCTAAATAGTACAGGTGGTCCACGCACAATCGTAAATAAAGTAGTAAAGCATGGCATAAGTACATGATAGTAATAAAGCCCCAAACTAGTTTGTGGCCCCAAGAAATAAGAAATGAATCAAGCTCTGGCTAAGGGGGATCCATGGGGTCTCCCGGTGTGGATAGTGCGAATAATCAAGGAACAGGTATCAAGTACTCGGGGCCTACGGGACACAAGTGGACATGAAAAACCAAATATCATATATTGCCCACCGGTGCCTCTTTCATTAGTTATCACAACAATTTAATAGTTGTATTTAAAGTCATGATCCTCTCCATTGTAAAGCATATGACAACATTCCAACAACTGTGTGGTACTTCACGACACGGGATCGCACCTAAGCAAGCGACTACGACTCGCAAGACCATCTATCTACCAAACAATAGGTAATAAGAGGTGTCCAAGGCAATATAAAGGCTGCACGGAATATATCTGGTTCGGAACACTAATGCATCGCGACACGGATAGCAATAGATCAACAAGAGGAAATAAAGACCATAAATGCAAAATAGGTAGAAAGGGGGAGAATGCTCGCCTAGGAAACATTGCCGAAGGATCATCCGAAGAACTTGTCGATACTCGCATCAACTCAACGGCCTAATCCACGAAGAAGCAAAGCACTAAAAGAAACACCGACTACACTATTTAATACTATGGAAGAAAACCAGGCATGATGCATGTATGATGCATGACATGGCAAAGCTGCAGTGCAACTAGACAATATTAAGTGGAACTAGGATCCCGACAATTAATTAAAAGGTTCATGTTGTTTAGACAACCCGCAATTTAAAAGTTGTATTAACAAGGCAAAACATATCCTCGGTTCGCTACACAAATTTGAATGGGGGCCATATGAGACAAATATAGCCCGCATATAGTCTCCATATTTAATTATGAGTGAATCGGCATAATGCCCCCAACCCACAACATATGAGTGCAACCATGTACAAATAGATACAATAGGTAGATATCATATATTATAAAAAATACGGGTCTCGGAATGGGGGCATACATCAAGGTCTGGAGATCTTGGGGTTCCGAGGGTTCGATGGGATTCGGGCTCGGCAGGATCGGTCTTCGAGGACCAGGGGTTCGGTCTTGGGATCCATGACGGCGCACCAGGGGTCTTGGCAAACTTGGCATCTGAGAAGGAGTTTTCCGGGTGAAGGTTTGAATTCGTGAAGGAGATCTCTAGGGTTTCCTTGTCCTCGATTGTCGATGGTGAACTTGGTACCTCCTTGCCCATCGTGCGAGTGGTACAAAAGATCTTGGTGGAGGTCTTGAGCCCGTGATTAAGTACTTCAGGTTCCCGATTCAGATGGTGGTGGAGATCTTGAATCGACGTCGGTGGTTTTCAAGTACCTTATGTATCTCTTGGATCCTTCTTCGTGCATCGGGTCCAGCTACACACAGACGCCACATCAAATCCAAGGGGCATGTTTTGAAACATCCTCTAACACAAAGGGGATGAACACGAAGCATAGGCAACAAAGATTGAGGCACCATGGCCAAAATGAGGAGGACTGGACCGTAGGGGTGATGTAGAGGACGGCGTCAGGGAAAAACAAGGGCCGAGGGCGCCTCGTCTCCAGGCTGGGGAGGAGTGCTTTCTTGCGCGGAAGAGCAGCAACAGGTGCGTCATGTTGAAGGGCGGCGACGAACCGGCAGAGAGGAGGGCTTCAGCCTCGCGGTGGAGCGGAAACAACTAGAACTCATGGACAGCGGCCGGAGGGAGGAGCCCATACGCACAGAGAGCATGCAGATGGCGAGAAGGAGGCCGGGCAGCGAGGGCGTGCCGCGGCGTGCTCATAGAGAGGAGCAGGGCGCGGGGAACCGGAGAGACGGGGTCGACGCGTCCTCGGACAAGGACAGCCTCAGGCGGGAAGGCGCACGGCAAGGGAAGAGAGAGGCGACGCGGGTGCCTGGGGATGGTGAAAAGCGAGCTCGGGTGCTAGCGAGGTGGTCTGGCACAGCGCGGGGAGCGGCCGACGTCGAGGACACGGCTTGAGGTGGCGGCAGCGGCCTAGGCAAACGGAGGCGGCGCCGTGCTTGGCGGCGGGGGCTCATGCGACAGAGGGGCGAGGCCGAGGAAGGCGCGGAGGTCGCATAGGTCGCAGGCGCCAGAGAACGCGGGGCTCGCGTGGAGGTGTGCGGTCGCGGGACGGAGCGAGGGAGGCAGCGATGCGCAGGCCACCGACGGGGCGAGTGGTGGCGCCTACGGATCGACGAGGGAAGCAGAGGGCAGCGGAGAGATTGATCGAGAGGTGGGGAATCGCGAGTAGAGGAGGGACACGAGGGTCGAGTCGCATGCGGGAGCGGGCGAGTGGGTGGGGCCGGGGATAGACGTGCGTCCACGCGAGGGAGTGCGGGCGCATCGGACGGTGGCGTGTACCACGTGTACGCTGCAGGGTGGGACTGGGTCGACACGAAGGGCGAGCGGGGTGGATCAAGGGAGTGTCGGGGTCACGCACGGGTGGGCGACGTGGGGCGCGAGGTGGGGCCAGGGGTGTAGGCGGATGAGGGCGACGCGGTCGCCTGGCAGTTAGCATGCAGGGGTGGGGTGCGGCGGCGGCTGGGTGAGGGAGTAGGTGGGGTAGGGCTAGGGATAGGATAGAACTAGGGTTTGGTAGTTCTATGATGGAGGTGGCCGGTTGGGCTTTTGGGCCTGGCTAGCTGCCTTCCAAAAATAATATAAGTTTTATTTATTTCAATTATAAAGACTATTGTAAATAGTTTTTAGACAAACAAAATAATAAGGTAGACCAGGAGTTTTAATTTGAAGCAAGGTTGGGGATGTTTAGAAAACAAGGATAGACTTTTAGAAAATTGTTTTCAGCACAAAGATGCATGATGACATGTCGATGCTCAAATGCAATGTGGCATGATGACATGACCATGCGGTCATGATGATGCACAAAATAAAAACAACACGCAATTTTCTAGTAGTGGTTTTACCGGGGTGCTACAATTCGACACCACTAACAATGGATCTTGCCCTCGAGATCCGCCTCATGGTACGGGGAAGAAGGTCGACGATCTGAACCTTCTCGCTTTGTGTAGATCCTCGCGACACCACTAACAAAGATTCTTACTCCGTCTTCAAATCGGTGACACCACCAACAAGGATTGTTGCTCAGATTCATCGAGAGAACTCTTCAGACAACAAAGGACGAAGGTAAAGGCATCAAAAGATAAGGCCACCTCTAACTTCCATGGAAGGAGTAAAGATTGCATCAATTCACCATTCAATGTACAAAAGCAAGTGATAAGAGTAGTGGTATGGTCGCGACTCCATCCCGCACTCAAAGCAATACTCTTTACACGAATAGAAGAGTTATGTAACCAACTCTCGAAATTAGACTGAAGATCTCGACAAGCGAGGTTCAGAAACAAAGGAGTGATGTAGGGTTTCATCGGATCTGATGTAGATGAGGTTGTCGTGTTGGAAAACACCGTAAGGCACAAGAAGGAACAAAGAGTCCAACAGATGAAGGATTTCTCAAATAGCATGAAGACCGGATGTAGGAGCATAGTAACCAAAGGAGGAAGCGAAACCCTGAAGGTACGACGAAAACCCAACCACGAGAATCCTGGACTTGAGAATAAGATAAGAAAGAAGATTCAAAACACGCAAAGATAAGAGGTGAATAGCATAGGGGTAAGAAGAAAAAAGCAGTCCTATTCAGATCTATCCAACCGATTTTGCAAAATAGTTTTGACACTCCACAACGTCCGTTAGCTAGGTTATCCTACAGGATGGACCAGTGGGGTATCGCAACTACTGAGCTCTGATACCACTTTGTAACACCCTCGAATCAGTCCTATGCAAGTTTTAGCGCTTCCCGCCAAACCCGCATAGAAACGATTCAAGGACGCCCACCAGGCACTTGCGTGCGGGTGGAAAACGAAGTAATACCATTACACAATAGTTCACGATGGAACCCACAACACATATATATAGAACAACGACTCATGGAGTCAAGAATATAGATATACAGTACAAAGATCCAAATCACCTTGAAAATGATACAGCATCTGAGTACGGATAAGAAGCAATTTGAGCTAAGAGCCCTAAAGAATAACCAATGGCGTTCATAACCCTGCCCAGCCAAGCCGGAAGGGTAACCCTGCTAACAACGTCGAAATCATACCTGTTAACACAAAAGGGGTGCCAACAAAGGGCAAAGGAAAAAGAGGAGCGTCAGTACTGAGGCCAGTACACGGCGAGGCTAGAATTCGGCGGCTCTCACCTACATAGGTATGGTGGACTGAAGCGGCAATGAAGCATGCACTATACAACCTATAGAGACTCGATATAAGTATCGACTATTAGAGAGGGGTAAGAAAGACCTATTCGATTGTAGCATCCCAATTGTCTAACAATTGTAATGCTACTTGTCCTAGTAAGATAATGGCTACTTCATATATATTATTGTTGCATCATAATTATATCATGCTCATGTCATCATGCCACCTTGCATTTGAGCATCATATAAAACTCTTTTTCTTTTGGTTTTTCTCTCACATGCATTAGTAATTGTATTTGCCTCTTGATATTGTATTTGGCTTTTGATATATTGCTTAATGCCCAAGTTGAGTTGGGGGCATATCTTTTATTTCCATTCCACCACCTTTCTCTTCCACCACTTTATAATCCCACCATCCCATTAACTATGAGCTTGTAATTATTTTTCTTTTGACATTATATCCTAGCTCATGTGGTTTGGGGTGGATCAATCTTCCAAATTCTTTGCTTGGCTTATTTACCACTTCTTGGAAATGCATAAGATTAATGCCATCATATTATTATTGTTTTCACATAATAAATCATGGCATTATTATTTTTGCATGGGCCATGCACATTTCTCCACCACCTTTTTGCTCCTTTGGTTTTTCCTTTATTTTAAGTGGATCTTTACTTCATGGGTCATCTCTTTTCCTTCCACCATTCCAAATCCTCATCTATATCTATTTCTTTTATTTTATCTTTCTCTCATGCATGAACCACAGGAGGCCTATTCCACAATTCTTTTCTTTTTCTTTTCTTGGAATTCTTTTTCTCCTCCACCTCATGTCAATTCTAGCACTCACCATGTTCCACTTGGGATGATCTTACCCCATTCTTTTCTTTTCTTTTTTATTTGTCTACATGCATGAGCCATGTGTGATCTTTTCCACCTAATTCTTTTCTTCCTCTTTCTTTCTTTCTTTCTTTCTTTCTTTCTTGTCTCTCTTCCACATAAGATCATGCAAGCTCAAGCCCCTTGGATCTTCTTGTTTTGGTCTCATAATCAAAAATTAAAATCTAAATATCTAAATAAACCTAACCTAGCTTTTTCCTCTCTCTCTCTCTACTTCTCTCCTAAACCCTAACCTATTCCACTCTCTCTTCCTCTCTCTCTAACCACCTGGCCACCTCTCCCTGGCCCACACCCAGCCACCCTAGCCTAGCCATGCCCTAACCCTAGCCATGTCTAAGCCTAGCCGAGCTACCCCTCCCCTCTCTTTCTTTCTCCACCTAGCCGAGCTACCCCACCTGCCTGTCCCTCTCTCCGGCTAGAGCCCCACCTGCAGCCCCTCCCCGCGCTGCGCATCCCCTGGACAAGCCCAGCCGGCCGAGCACGTGCTCAAGGGAGAAAAGGGCAAAGCCCTAGCCCCTTTTCTCTGCCGTGCCCCAGCTGCCCTCCTCCTTCTCTCCCTCCTTTTTCTCCTCCTGCACGCCTCTCAGGGCTCGCCCAGATCCACCCCGAGACGCCCTCCTCTCCTCCTTCTTCCTCCCCAACGTCCACCACCTGCCGCCGTTCGCCGCCAGGTACCAACCCGCCCCGACGAACCAGCCGAGCAGCGCGACCGTGAAGTGGCGGAGAAGATCGAGCACGCCCCCCTGCGACGCCCCGTGCCCGCCGACGTGGACGGTGAAGCTCCCCAGCAACCCCACGCCTCGCCGCTCTCTGAAACCCTAGCCCGCTGGTGCGTCTGAATCCTCGCCGCTCCAGAGCATCCCCGACCGATCCAACACCGCCAGGCAAACCGCGGTGAGCCCCTCCCTCTCCCGGACAACCTCCTCTTCTTTGTCGTGGTCTAGCCTCGCCATGCGTTTCGTCGAGCAGCCTCCGCGTGCGAGAGCTCGCCAGCATCTGCCGCTCTCCCGCGCCACGCAAGCCCTATCTAGCCCGCGCCCACCTCCCAGTCAGCTCCCCTAGCCCTACCGCACCGGCTCGCACCCTCAGCGCGCTCCCCCGTGTCCCCGGATCGATCCCCCGCCCCGCGCCGTGCGCCAGTCTCGCGTCAGACGCGCGAAGACGATAAACAGTACCGGGCCCGTTGTCATTTTCTAAAAAGCCCCCCACCTTTTTATTTTCCTCAACCCGCGCTCCTCTCAGCCCCACCAGTCAGCCACGCCCGCAGTTTAGCAGAAAAACCCCCCAGCTTTCCAGGTCGCAACCCGCGGTCCAGCTGGTGCCCCACCAGTCAGCCGCTGGGGCCTTTCCACTGGCACGTGGCCCCTTCTGCCGTTGGCCCACCTGTCAGCCGCTGTGGGTAAGCCAGACCCGCGTGCAAAACGCGTTTTCGACAAGCCCAGTCTCATTTTCGGGTTCCCAGTCGTTTACCGCCGTCCACACAAACCTTGGTTCCGTCTCGGAGCCGGCCAACTTCGTTGCGGGTAGCTTAATGGGGTGGCCCCCTGAAATATTTCTGAATCCTGTGATTGCTTTGTCGTGAATGCCTCGTTGGGTTTTGATTTGGTTTTTCCGAGGTTGATCGAGTGTGTGTTGCTATTCGTGCACCCCTGCAGGGTAAATCTTTCTGAAAGCCGTGTCCGCGGTTATGGACGACTTGGAGCACAGTTTCTCGATCATAGACAAGTATAACTAAAGTACCGCTTTTAAATTGACTAAGTAATTAACTAGTAAATAGTGCAATGCTCATGGAATGGTTAATAAAACTGCCAACGGATGATGGGGGTTGTTCGTCCGCTACCTCGTTGGTAAGCGAGGGGGAGGATGGATCTGTTAATTATACTGTTATAACTGTTGTTCTTAATTCACGGACTTCCGTCTATCATTGGTTAGGCGGAAGGTTAGCGAGTCTCTATAATTGTTAGATATTATCTTTTGCTGCAATTGCGTCACCCCAGGTTGTGTCCCCTTTAGTGGCATAAAGACTTGCTGAGTACCCCTAGGGTCTCACACGATAAATTGTTTGATTCAGATGAACAGGTGTACCCGCAAGATGGATACTGGGTGGAAGAGACAGATGATGTTGGCAACGATCATTCGGTGTAGAGATTCCGGGAACGGGGATCCGTGTGATCTGTGGGCAGGATGTGTTTAATTATGGGGCATCTTATGCCAATTTGCTTCTTATCCGTACTCGGATCTTGTTTTCCGCTTCCGCCTGATACTCTGATGTGTGATGTATGAGGAGCTATCCTAAATTATTATATCTATCTAGGACATTTGGATCTTGCCGTATGGCGTTGCAATATTTCTATTTCTTTTAGATGGAATGGCTCTGAGGACTGTTGTATGTGGCTTGCATACATACTCATTTGTGTATGTAGTTGATCCCTTCGCCTACCGATTACGCCGCTCGTTCTCGTCCCGTTGTCTGAAAGTGGTTAGGACGGCCGAAAGGTCTACCGTGAGTGGCCCTGGGCCCCACCGTACTATTTTAACCACTTTCGTTCATCCAGGCATTAACTAAGAGCGTAATTCACCGAGGTAGTTACAATTGGTATCAGAGCCATCCCGCCCTTCAGGGTCTCAGCCAAAATGGTCGTTGTCAGTCTAGCAAATATTTTTGGTAGTTATGTATACTAGGGAAAGACAAACGTGAGAGTAGGACTGCTTCCATTTTTCTTCTTACCCACCCACCCACCCTTTTCTGGTAAGCAAGTGTAACGTTTTCAATCCTCTTCTAAAATTCAAACTAGGATTCACGTGTTCTGGGTTCCGTAGTACCATAGGTTGTGTTTGTGTTGTGTGTGTGTGTGTGTGAATTCCTTGTCTATCTGTTGCATCCAAATGTTATCACTATCTGCCTATTGGTTATCAACTGTTGGTACATTCCCTACCGACAGTCCTTTGTAAACCGACGCGATCTATTCTGATTCGTTGTACACCGATGCGATCTATCTTACTCTTTGTTATCCGATGTTATCTTGTTGGGGTGTTCTTTTCCGTAGTTACCAATCTTTAGGGTCATCTTAAGAAGAAGTTGTTGGGATATGTATTTTACTGATTCATGTGCGGAGTAATGATTTGAGTGCGGGATGGAGTCGTGACCATACCACTACTTTTGTCATTTTCTTTTGTATATTGAACTAGTAGAGTTACTAATCTTGATTCGTTAAGTGGTTTTGCGCATATAGTGGTATTTTAATGCCGAAATTTGCGGAAATTTTTTCTTTGTCAGTTTGTATACCACACTCATTCAGTCGTGTGTGTTATGCTTAATATCTTCTAATTGCCTTGAACTTTGTTGATATTTTCATACCATCTCAGTGAATTGCATTCCTTAATCTTGATTAATTCCATTTTAGTACTATTTCTGATTATTATCATTCTCCATTATAGTACTGACTTGTGTTTTATATCTATCACAGGATGGCACCACCACGCCGTTCTGAGGAGGATATACCACCTAAACTTGGGGCTGCTTTGGCAAGTATTGCAAATGCTTTGGGCACTATGCAGCAGAACCAGCAGCGCTTCGAGGAAAGTGTGAGGAGGAATGAGTTTGCTCCGCTACCTCCACCTCCCAAACGAAGAGTTTTCTCAAGTTCAACCCACGTCAATTCGAAGTGTCTGATCAGGCACTTGATGCGGATGATTGGCTTCGTGAAGTGTCAAGGTTGCTGATGACTGCGGATGTTCCCGAGCAAGAATGGGTCAAGCGTGCTACTCACCTTCTCAAGGGAGATGCAGCTCTCTAGTGGGAAAATTATCTCAAGGTAGATCTTTCTGGTTTTCAGCCTACTTGGGAGCGGTTCACTGCTGCTTTCAAAGAGCAATATCTGTCAGAAATTGTCATGGAAAGGATGAAGGAAGTGTTTCTCAACCTCAAGCAGGGCACTGACAATGTCAACACCTATATCAGAAACTTCATGAACCTTTCTCGTTATGGTGGCGATGAGTTCTCTGATGACAAGAAGAAGCAAAAGAGGTTTCGGCAAGGCCTCAATGCTTCCATCAAATATGCAATCACTCATGCAAGGCCAGCATCTTTCCTGGAACTTCAACACACAGCTCTGCAGGAAGAAGCAAGTAGGCAAGTGTTTGAGGAGTCAAAGAAACACAGCCGTGATACAACAAGCTCTTCTGCTATGACAGCTCCTTCCAAGCGTCGTGTCTGGGTTCCTAACACCCCACCGTCGCTCCCTGCTCCACCAAGACCTTCAAGCTACGCACCAAGGCCACCAAACTCCTTCACTGCGGCTCCCAGGGGCTACAACCACAACTACCCTAGAGCGCCTGGCGGAGTCCCTGGCTACGTTGCTCCACGTCCACCTGGTGCTTGCTATACTTGTGGAAACACTGGGCATCAGCACTGGAATTATCCTATGAACAACAAAGCTCTTCCACCACCACCTCCAAGACCCGCGGCAAGTGCTCCTATGATTCGTGCACCTCCACCTCGGGCTCTCAACATCAACACTAAGCCGGGATCTATGGTTGCTCGTGCCAACTGTGTCAACGCCGCTCAAGCTGAGCATGCTCCTGGAGTTGTGATGGGTATGCTTTCTGTTAACTCAGTTCCTGCACGAGTTTTGTTTGATTCTGGTGCTTCGCATTCTTTTGTTTCTCACAAGTTTGCTCATGAGCAAGATCTGGCTATGGTTCCTTTATTACACCGTCTTGTGGTACAATCTCCTGGGTCAAACATGAGGGCTGCTCATATCAGCCATGGCAATCAAATTGAGATTGGTGGTTCTTCGTTTCCGGCTTCCTTAATTATTCTGGGAAATTCTGATATTGATGTTATCTTGGGCATGGATTGGTTGACAGCAAATGCAGCTGTGATTGATTGTGCTGAACGTTCGGTTTCTCTGAAAATTCCTGAAGGCCATATAGTCTATTCTCCAAGTCTGACTCCTGCAATTCAGCTTTATTCTTTGGTGGCTCTGAATGATGATGCTATGGAAGGTATTCAGAGTGTTCCTGTAGTTTGTGAGTTTCCAGATGTCTTTCCTGAAGAGTTGCCAGGTATGCCTCCGGATCGTGAGGTTGAGTTTGTCATTGAACTTGAACCTGGTACCGCTCCTATCTCCAAGCGGCCTTATAAAATGGGTCCTGCTGAGTTGGCTGAACTTAAGCGTCAGTTGGATGAACAAGAGAAGTTGGGTTTCATTCAGCACAGTACTTCTTCTTGGGGTAGTCCAACCATCTTTGTGAAGAAGCGAGACAAGACGGATAGACTTTGTGTTGACTATCGGGCACTCAATGCTAAAACCATCAAGAATAAATATCCCCTTCCGCGGATTAATGATCTCTTCGATCAGCTAGCCGGAGCTTGGGTATTCTCAAAGCTTGATTTGAGAAGTGGTTATCATCAAATCAAGATCCGCAAGGAAGATGTTCCCAAAACAGCTTTCACCACCCGCTATGGCCTGTATGAGTACACGGTCATGTCTTTCGGTCTCACCAATGCACCTGCCACCTTCTCGAGGCTTATGAACTCGGTTTTCATGGAATATCTTGATAAGTTCGTTGTGGTCTATCTGGATGACATTCTAGTCTATTCTAAGTCAAAAGAAGAACATGAAGAACACCTTCAGTGTGTCCTAAACAAGCTTCGTGAGAATCGCCTGTATGCAAAGTTCTCCAAGTGTGAGTTTTGGCTGCCTCAAGTCACCTACCTTGGTCACGTCATCTCTGCCAAGGGCAATGCCGTCAACCCAGAAACTATTAAGACAATTATGGACTAGCTTCCACCCATAAATGTCAAAGAAGTCAGAAGTTTCCTTGGTTTGGCCAGTTACTGCCGTCGCTTCGTTCAAAACTTCTCAAAGATTGCGAAGCCTCTTACCGATCTCCTCAAGAAAGGCAAGAAATATCTTTGGACTCCTGCATGTCAAGCAAGCTTTGAAACACTCAAAGAGAAGCTCACTTCCACACCAGTCTTGGTTCCTCCAGATACATCAAAGCCTTTCCAGATTTTCTGTGATGCCTCATTGCAAGGATTGGGTGCGGTCCTTATGCAAGAAAAGCAAGTTGTTGCTTACGCATCTCGTCAGTTGAAGACGCATGAGATCAACTATCCTACACATGACCTCGAACTCGCAGCAGTTGTCTTTGCTTTGAAAGTATGGAGGCATTACTTGCTTGGCAACCGTTGTAAGATCTTTTCGGATCACAAGAGTCTGAAGTATATCTTCACACAGCCTGATCTCAACCTTCGTCAGAGGAGGTGGATTGAAACAATCAATGATTTCGACTTGACCATCAACTACACCCCGGGCAAAGCCAATGTCATGGCAGATGTTCTCAGCCGAAAAGCTTATGTCAACAACCTCATGGTGGAAGATCAACAGCCTCTCTTGTGCGAGGAATTCCGCAAGCTCAACCTTGAAATTGTGGAGCAAGGTTATCTTCTGAACCTTCTAGCAACACCTCTCTTGGAAGAAAAGGTCCGTTCCATTCAGCTTGGGGATCCTTACACTAAAAAGATCATCTCCAACATTCAACTTCCGAAGTATGAATCTTTTCACGTAGACGACCAAGGCACTCTCGGTGCATCGCCGAGCGCGAGCATCTGCACGCCTCCGCGACGCGTACCGCGTTAACTAGCCGCCCTCCTCCCTCCTGTCAACGATCCCCGCCAACCGCAGTGTACCGCCCTCCGCGTGCACGCCCAGATCCCCGGTTCGATTCCCCCGTCCCGCGCTGCGCGCGCTGTCGCCGTCAGGTTTGTCAGACCATGGAGAAGATCCACAGTACGCAGCCCCCTTTTTGCATTTACCCCCTGCTTCTTTTGCCGCCTGAACCCGCGGTACACCAAGCCCCACCTGTCAGCCTCCCTTTGCTTGTTACAAAAAGGCACCCGTATTTTATGCACACTTAACCCGCGGTCCAGTATGTCCCCACCTGTCAGCCTCTGCATGCTCAGCCGCTGTCACGTGGGCCCATAGCCGCTGGCCCCGCCTGTCATTCGCAGAGGCTAGGTACGCCGCGGTGAGAAAAACCTTTTCCGTGCGCGTGTGTCCCAGCCAGCAGCTGGCCCACCCGTCAGCGACTGGGGCTGGGTCTGTCTGAGTATAAAATGTTTTCTGCTTTTCTGTTTTTAAATAAACTTTTCCAGAAATTGTTTAAATGCAAATTCAAATTAGATTTTAAATAACTTTTAAATTATAAATCCAAATAACACAAATAATATATGTTTTTGAATCAAAAAAATGTGAGGATTTCAAATATGCCATTCAAATTATTGTTTGAGCACTTTAAATTTTCGAGATGATTAAAATTACAATAAAATGCCCTTTTTCTTAATAAATTAATAACTTTAATCTATAACCCCAAATTCAACAAATAATATGTCTAAATCGATCAGCGCGACGAGCCCGTTCTATCTATGCATTCCTTATTCTGAACTGAAGCATGCATCATGTCATTATTAAAAACCAGAATTGTTTATGGCAATAAAACTTGACCAAATAAATAATAAAATGCTTTATTCTTGTACCCCACACCTCACCATGCCATGCTACTTTAACGCCATGTAAATTGTGCATCATTCATCATGGCATGCTCGTTTGCTTGTCACATTTTAATTCATATGCTTGTGCACTTTATTTATGTTGGCCCTTGTTTGTTTGGTTCTTTTCGAATAGACGCCCAGCAGGAGAATTATCAGGAGTCACAAGAGTTCTATCCAGATCCATCTCTCGCTTCAACTGAGCTGCCAGGCAAGCACTACCACATGCTTGCATACATATAGTACCTATTGCCTCTATCATATTCTTGCATCATTGAGTCACGATTGCATTAAATTGAATCCCAAGTACTGCATAGCCTTTACTTTTAAACCCCACCAAAGCTTGTTCCTCCATCCCATGAGCCATTACTACAGGAGTTGTTTGAGCCATGCGAGTCGTAGAAAAGCATGTGTAGTGTATCTAAGTGTGTGATGGATAATGAGGTACCTAAACAACTTAACCTGTGTAGTAATGGGATAACTAATGAAAGAGGCACCGGTGAGCAATATCTTCTATTTGGTTGTTCATGCTCACCTGTGTCCCGTAGGACCCCGAGTACATGATTCCTGTTCCTTGAATATTCGCACTATCCACATCCGGGAGGCCTTATGGACCCCCCTGAGCTAGAGCTTGATTCATTCTTATTTCTTTGGGCCACAAAGTAGTTTGGGGTTTTGTTACTATCTTGTACTTATGCCATGCATTACTGTTCTATTTAAGATTGTGCGAGGAGAACCTGTACTGTTTAAGAATTGCGGAGTGTTTTCGCGGTATCGGCAAGCCCAGTCACATTTTCGGGTTCCCAGTCGTTTACAGCAATTGGCGCAAACCTTGGGTCCGTCTCGGAGCCGGCCAACTTCGTTGCGGGTAGATTAATAGGGTGGCCCCCTAAAATACCTCTGAATCCTCTGATCGCTTTGTCGTGAATGCCTCGTTGGGTTTTGAGTTGGTTTTTTCCGAGGTTGATCGAGTGTGTGTTGCTATTTGTGCACCCCTGCAGGGTAAATCTTTCTGAAAGCCGTGTCCGCGGTTATGGACGACTTGGAGCACAGTTTCTCGATCATAGACAAGTATAACTAAAGTGCTGCTTTATTCTGACTAAGTACCTGATTAGTAAATAGTGCAATACTCATGGAATGGTTAATAATACTGCCAACAGATGGGGGTTGTTCGTCCGCTTCCTCGTTGGTAAGCGAGGAGGAGGATGGATCTGTTAATTATACTATTATAACAGTTGTTCTTAATTCACGGACATCCGTCTATCATTGGTTAGGCGGATGGTTAGCGAGTATCTATAGGCTTGTTAGTTATTATCTTTTGCTGCAATTGCGTCACCCCAGGTTGTGTCCCCTTTAGTGGCATAAAGACTTGCTGAGTACCCCTAGGGTCTCACACGATAAATTGTTTGATTCAGATGAACAGGTGTACTCACTAGATGGATACTGGGAGGAGGAGACAGATGATGTTGGCAACGATCACTCGGTGTAGAGATTCCGGGAACAGGGATCCGTGAGATCTGTGGGCGGGATGTGTTTATTTATGTGGCATCTTATGCCGATTTGCTTCTTATCCGTACTCGGATCTTGTTTTTCCGCTTCCGCCTGATACTCTGATGTTTGTTGTATGAGGAGCTATCCTAAGATATTATCTCTATCTAGGATATTTGAATCTTGCCGCATGGCCTTGCAATATTTCTATTTCTTTTAGATGGAATGCCTCTAAGGACTGTTGTATGTGGCTTGCATACATACTCATTTGTGTATGTAGTTGATCCCTTCGCCTGCCGATTACGCTGCTCATTCTTGTCCCGATGATCTGGAAGTGGTTAGGACGGCCGAAAGGTCTACCGTGAGTGGCCCTAGGCCCCACCGTACTATTTTAACCACTTTCGTTCATCCAGGCATGTAACTAAGAGCGTAATTCACCGAGGTAGTTATAATTGGTATCAGAGCCATCTCGTCCTTCAGGGTCTCAGCCAAAATGGTCGTTGTCAGTCTAGCAAATATTTTTGGTAGTTATGTATACTAGGGAAAAACAAAACGTGAGAGTAGGATTGCTTCCATTTTTCTTCTCACCCACCCACCATTTTTCTGGTAAGGAATTGTAACATTTTCAATCCTCTTTTAAAGATTCAAACTAGGATTCACGTGTTCTGGGTTCCGTAGTACCATAGGTTGTGTTTGTGTGTGTGCGTGAATCCCTTGTCTATCTGTTGCATCCAAATGTTATCGCTATCTGCCTTTTGGTTATCAACTGTTGGTACATTCCATACCGACAGGCCTTGGTAAACCGACGCGATCTATCTGATTCGTTGTATACCGATGCGATCTATCTTACTCTTTGTTATCCTAAGTTATCGTGCTGGGGTGTTCTTTTTCGTAGTTACCAATCTTTATGTTCATCTTAAGAAGAAGGTGTTGGGATATGTGTTTTACTTATTCATGTGCGGAGTAATGATTTGAGTGCAGGATGGAGTCGCGACCATACCACTACTTTTATCATTCGCTCTTGTATATTGAATTAGTAGAGTTACTAATCTTGATTCGTGAAGTGGTTTTGCGCATATAGTGGTATTTTAATGCCGAAATTTGCGGAAAATTTTTCTTTGTTAGTTTGTGTACCACACTCCTTGTTCAGTCGTGTGCGTTATGCTTAATATCTTCTAGGTGTCTTCAACTTTTTTGATATTTTAATATCATCTCAGTGAATTGTATCCTTTAATCTTGGTTAATTCCATTTTGGTACTATTTTGGATTATTATCATTCTCCATTATAGTACTGACTTGTGTTTTATATCAATCACATGATGGCACCACCACGCCGTTCTAAGGAGGACATACCACCTGAACTGGGGGATGCTTTGGCAAGTATTGCTAATGCCTTGGGAACTATGCAGCAGAACCAGTAGCGCTTCGAAGAAAGTGTCAGGAGGAATGAGTTTGTTCCGCTACCTCCACCTCCCAAGCGAGGAGATATCAAGAGTTTTCTCAAGTTCAACCCACGCCAATTTGAGGTGTCTGATCAGCCACTTGATGCGGATGATTGGCTGCGTGAAGTGTCAAGGTTGCCGATGACTGCGTATGTTCCCGAGCAAGAATGGGTCAAATGTGCCACTCACCTTCTGAAGGGAGATGCAGCTCTCTGGTGGGAAAATTAGCTCAAGGCAGACCTCTCTGGTTTTCAGCCTACTTGGGAGCAATTCACTATGGCTTTCAAGGAGCAATATCGTCAGAAATTGTCATGGAAAGGATGAAGGAAGTTTTTCTCAACCTCAAGCAGGGCACTAACAATGTCAATACCTACATCAGAAACTTCATGAATCTGTCTTGGTATGGTGGCGATGAGATCTCTGATGACAAGAAGAAGCAAAAGAGGTTTAGGTAAGGGCTCAATGCATCAATTAAGTATGCAATCACTCATGCAAGGCCGGGGTCTTTTCTGGAACTCCAACACACAGCTCTGCACGAAGAAGCAAGTATGCAAGTGTTTGAGGAGTCAAAGAAACACAGCCGCGATACAACAAGCTCTTCTGCTATGACAGCTCCTTCTAAGCGTCGTGTCTGGGTTCCTAACACCCCACCGTCGCTCCCTGCTCCACCAAGACCGTCAAGCTACGCGGCAAGGCCACCAAACTCCTTCACTGCAGCTCCTAGGGGCTACAACCACAACGATCCTGGAGCGCCCGGCGGAGTCCCTAGCTACGTTGCTCCACGTCCACCTGGTGCTTGCTATACTTGTGGAAACACTGGGCATCAGCACTGGAATTGTGCAATGAACAAGAAAGCTCTTCCACCACCACCTCCAAGACCTGCGGCAAGTTCTCCTATGGTTCGTGCACCTCCACCTCGGGCTCTCAACACAACACCAAGCCTGGGTCTACGGTTGCTCGTGCCAACTGTGTCCACGTCGCTCAAGCTGAGCATGCATCTGGAGTTGTGATGGGTATGCTTCCTGTTAACTCAGTCCCTGCACGAGTTTTGTTTGATTCTGGTGCATTGCATTCTTTTGTCTCTACGAGTTTTGCTGATAGGAATGGGTTATCTATGGATCCTCTCCCCAAGCATTTAATAGTCCTTTCTCCTGGAGCAACAATGGCATCTTCTAAAATCAGCCATAACAATCAAATTGAGATTGGTGGTTCTTCGTTTCTGGCTTCCTTAATTATTTTGGGTATTCTGATATTGATGTTATCTTGGGCATGGATTGATTAACAGCAAATGCAGCTGTGATTGATTGTGCTGAACGTTCGGTTTCTCTGAAAATTCCTGAAGGCCATATAGTCTATTCTCCAAGTCTGACTCCTACAATTCAGCTTTTCTCTTTGGCGCCTCTGAATGATGATGCTATGGAAGGTATTCAGAGTGTTCCGGTGGTCTGTGAGTTTCCAGATGTCTTTCCTGGAGAGTTGCCAGGTATGCCTCCGGATCGTGAGGTTGAGTTTGTGATTGAACTTAAACCTGGTACCGCTCCTATCTCCAAGCGGCCTTATAAAATGGGTCCTGCTGAATTGGCTGAACTCAAGCGTCAGCTTGATGAACAAGAGAAGTTGGGTTTCATTCAGCATAGTACTTCTTCTTGGGGTAGCCCAACCATCTTTGTGAAGAAGCGAGACAAGACTAATAGACTTTGTGTTGACTATCGGGCTCTCAATGCTAAAACCATCAAGAATAAATATCCCCTTCCGCGGATTAATGATCTCTTCGACCAGCTAGTTGGAGCTGTGGTATTCTCTAAGCTTGACTTGAGAAGTGGATATCATCAAATCAAGATTCGCAAGGAAGATGTTCCCAAAACAGCTTTCACCACCCGCTATGGCCTGTACGAGTACACGGTCATGTCTTTCGGTCTCACCAACGCACCTGCCACATTCTCGAGGCTTATGAACTCGGTTTTCATGGAGTATCTTGATAAGTTCGTTGTGGTCTATCTGGATGCCATTCTAGTCTATTCTAAGTCTAAGGAAGAACATGAAGAACACCTTCGGTGTGTCCTAAGCAAGCTTCGTGAGAACTGCCTGTATGCAAAGTTCTCCAAGTGTGAGTTTTGGCTGCCTCAAGTCACCTACCTTGGTCACGTCATCTCTGCCAAGGGCATTGCCGTCAACCCAGAAACTATTAAGACAATTATGGACTGGCTTCCACCCATAAATTTCAAAGAAGTCCGGAGCTTCCTTGGTTTGGCCAGTTACTGTCGTCGCTTCGTTCAAAATTTCTCGAAGATTGCGAAGCCTCTTACCGATCTCCTCAAGAAAGGCAAGAAATACCTTTGGATTCCTGCATGTCAAGCAAGCTTTGAAACACTCAAAAAGAAGCTCACTTCCACACCAGTCTTAGTTCCTCCAGATACATAAAAGCCTTTCCAAATATTCTGTGATGCCTCATTGCAAGGATTGGGTGCGGTCCTTATGCAAGAAAAACAAGTGGTTGCATATGCCTCTCGACAGTTGAAGACGCATGAGATCAACTATCCTACACATGACCTCGAACTCGCAGCAGTTGTCTTTGCTTTGAAAGTATGGAGGCATTACTTGCTTGGAAACCGTTGCGAGATCTTTTCTGATCACAAGAGTCTGAAGTATATATTCACACAACCTGATCTCAACCTTCGTTAGAGGAGGTGGATTGAAACAATCAATGATTTCGATTTGACCATCAACTACACTCCGGGTAAAGCTAATGTCATGGCCGATGCTCTCAGCCGAAAAGCTTATGTCAACAACCTCATGATGGAAGAACAACAGCCTCTCTTGTGCGAGGAATTCCGCAAACTCAACCTTGAAATTGTGGATCAAGGGTATCTTCTGAACCTTCTAGCAACACCGCTCTTGGAAGAAAAAGTTCGCTCTATTCAACTTGGTGATCCTTACACTAAAAAGATCATCTCCAACATTCAGCTTCCGAAGTATGAGTATTTCCACGTTGACAACCAAGGCACTCTTTTCTTTGAACACCGGATGTTTGTTCCGAACTACCCGGGTTTAAGAGAGCAAGTTCTCAAGGAGGCGCATGATTCTGTTCTTTCTATTCACCCTGGAAGCACTAAGATGTACATGGACTTGAAAACACAATATTGGTGGCCTGGTTTGAAACGATATTGTGCCAAGTATGTCTCAGAGTGTGATGTTTGTCGCAGAGTTAAAGCTGTCCATCTGAAACCTTCCGGACTTCTACAGCCATTGAAGCCTCCGGAATGGAAATGGGTGAAAGTAGAGA
Organism: Avena eriantha; assembly: GCA_910589775.1. Taxonomy (NCBI): domain Eukaryota; kingdom Viridiplantae; phylum Streptophyta; class Magnoliopsida; order Poales; family Poaceae; genus Avena; species Avena eriantha. The sequence continues at coordinate 106,435,312 of OU342740.1, read as the reverse complement.
TGGACTTCATCACTGGTTTTCCAAGGTCGTAGAAAGGCAACAATGCAATCTTTGTTGTCATTGACAGGCTTTCCAAAGTAGCTCACTTCTTTCCAGTCAAGCAAACAATTTCTGCAATTCAGTTGGCGGAACTCTATATCAACAGAATTGTCTCTCTTTATGGAGTTCCTCTTGAGATCAGTTCAGACCGTGGAAGCATCTTCACTTCCAAGTTCTGGGGAAGTTTCCAAAGTGCTTTGGGAACAAAACTAAACTTCAGCACAGCTTACCACCCTCAGTCGCAAGGACAAGTTGAAAGGATCAATCAAATTCTGGAAGATATGCTTCGTGCTTGCGTTATCTCTTTCGGCATGAAGTGGGAAGAATGTCTTCCTTATGCGGAATTCTCTTACAACAACAGTTTCTAGAAAAGTCTAAAGATGGCACCATTTGAGGCTCTCTATGGTCGCAAGTGCAGAACTCCGATTGGTTGGTCGGGCGCAGGTGAAAGAATATTGTTTGGCCCCGACATTGTAACTCAAGCGGAAGAGAAAGTTCACATCATTCTTGAAAACCTGAAGATTGCTCAAAGTCGCCAGAAGAGCAATTATGACAGAAAGCCCACGGACATGGAGTATGTCCCTGGTGATCTCGTTTACCTTCGTGTCACTCCCATGAGAGGTACGCACCGCTTTGGTATCAAAGGAAAGCTGGCTCCTAGATACATCGGTCCTTTCAAAATTCGTGGAAGAAGAGGAGAAGTTGCTTATGCTCTTGAGCTTCCTGAACAACTCAAAGTCCATGATGTTTTTCAGATCTCTCAACTCAAGAAGTGCTTCAAGGATCCCGGCAGGACCGTGGACCATGAACTCATCAATCTCCAAGAAGATCTGTCTTATCAAGAACACCCCACAAAAATTCTTGAAGTCGCAGAAAGAAGGACTCGCAACAAGTCCATCAAGTTCTGCAAGGTGCAGTGGTCGCACCATTCCGTTGATGAAGCCACCTGGGAACGTGAAGATGAGCACCGTGCCAAGTATCCTACCCTCTTTGAGTCTTCTTCTTCCTAGAATCTCAGGGCGAGATTCCTGTTTAGTGGGGGAGAGTTGTAGCATCCCAATTGTCTAACAATTGTAATGCTACTTGTCCTAGTAAGATAATGGCTACTTCATATATATTATTGTTGCATCATAATTATATCATGCTCATGTCATCATGCCACCTTGCATTTGAGCATCATATAAAACTCTTTTTCTTTTGGTTTTTCTCTCACATGCATTAATAATTGTATTTGCCTCTTGATATTGTATTCGGCTTTTGATATATTGCTTAATGCCCAAGTTGAGTTGGGGGCATATCTTTTATTTCCATTCCACCACCTTTCTCTTCCACCACTTTATAATTCCACCATCCCATTAACTATGAGCTTGTAATTCTTTTTCTTTTGACATTATATCCTAGCTCATGTGGTTTGGGGTGGATCAATCTTCCAAATTCTTTGCTTGGCTTATTTACCACTTCTTGGAAATGCATAAGATTAATGCCATCATATTATTATTGTTTTCACATAATAAATCATGGCATTATTATTTTTGCATGGGCCATGCACATTTCTCCACCACCTTTTTGATCCTTTGGTTTTTCCTTTATTTTAAGTGGATCTTTACTTCATGGGTCATCTCTTTTCCTTCCACCATTCCAAATCCTCATCTATATCTATTTCTTTTATTTTATCTTTCTCTCATGCATGAACCACAGGAGGCCTATTCCACAATTCTTTTTCTTTTCTTGGAATTCTTTTTCTCCTCCACCTCATGTCAATTCTAGCACTCACCATGTTCCACTTGGGATGATCTTACCACATTATTTTCTTTTATTTTTATTTATCTACATGCATGAGCCATGTGTGATCTTTTCCACCTAATTCTTTTCTTCCTCTTTCTTTCTTTCTTTCTTTCTTTCTTTCTTGTCTCTCTTCCACATTAGATCATGCAAGCTCAAGCCCCTTGGATCTTCTTGTTTTGGTCTCATAATCAAAAATTAAAATCTAAATATCTAAATAAACCTAACCTAGCTTTTTCCTCTCTCTCTCTCTAATTCTCTCCTAAACCCTAACCTATTCCACTCTCTCTTCCTCTCTCTCTAACCACCTGGCCACCTCTCCCTGGCCCACACCTAGCCACCCTAGCCTAGCCATGCCCTAACCCTAGCCATGTCTAAGCCTAGCCGAGCTACCCCTCCCCTCTCTTTCTTTCTCCACCTAGCCGAGCTACCCCACCTGCCTGTCCCTCTCTCCGGCCAAAGCCCCACCTGCAGCCCCTCCCCGCGCTGCCCATCCCGTGGACAAGCCCAGCTGGCCGAGCACGAGCTCGAGGGAGAAAAAGGGCAAAGCCCTAGTCCCTTTTCTCTGCCGTGCCCCAGCTGCCGTCCTCCTTCTCTCCCTCCTTTTTCTCCTCCCGCACGCCTCTCAGGGCTCGCCCAGATCCACCCCGAGACGCCCTCCTCTCCTCCTTCTTCCTCCCCAACGTCCACCACCTGCCGCCGTTCGCCGCCAGGTACCAACCCGCCCCGACGAACCAACCGAGCAGCGCGACCGTGAAGTGGCGGAGAAGATCGAGCACGCCCCCCTGCGACGCCCCGTGCCCGCCGACGTGGACGGAGAAGCTCCCCAGCAACCCCGCGCCTCGCCGCTCTCCGAAACCCTAGCCCGCCGGTGCGTCTGCGTCCTCGCCGCTCCAGAGCCTCCCCGACTGATCCAACACCGCCAGGCAAACCGCGGTGAGCCCCTCCCTCTCCCGGACAACCTCCTCTTCTTCGTCGTGGTCTAGCCTCGCCGTGCGTTTCGTCGAGCAGCCTCCGCGCGCCAGAGCTCGCCAGCATCTGCCGCTCTCCCGCGCCACGCAAGCCCTATCTAGCCCGCGCCCACCTCCCAGTCAGCTCCCCTAGCCCTACCGCACCGGCTCGCACCCTCAGCGCGCTCCCCCGTGTCCCCGGATCGATCCCCCGCCCCGCGCCGTGCGCCAGTCTCGCGTCAGACGCGCGAAGACGATAAACAGTACCGGGCCCGTTGTCATTTTCTAAAAAGCCCCCCACCTTTTTATTTTCCTCAACCCGCGCTCCTCTCAGCCCCACCAGTCAGCCACGCCCGCAGTTTAGCAGAAAAACCCCCCAGCTTTCCTGGTCGCAACCCGCGGTCCAGCTGGTGCCCCACCAGTCAGCCGCTGAGGCCTTTCCACTGGCACGTGGCCCCTTCCGCCGCTGGCCCGCCTGTCAGCCGCTGTGGGTAAGCCAGACCCGCGTGCAAAACGCGTTTTCGCGCGCGTGTGGCCCAGTCAGCGAAGCCCCACCTGTCAGTGTCTGTGGTTAGAATTGCCTGCGGTGTAAAAAGTAATTCCCTGAGTCTGTTTTTATTCAAAGCTTTTTCAAATTAATTTAAATTCAAATTCTTTTCAGATTCAAATAATTTTTAAAATACAAATCCAAATAATATAAATAATATATGTTTTGGAATCAGAAAAATGTGAGGAATCCAAATATGCACTTCAAAATATATTTTGAACACTTTAATTTTCGAGATGATTAAAATTACAATAAAAATGCCCTTTTCCTTATTTAATTAATAACTTTTGTTTTATAACTCGAAATTTGACAAATAATATGTCTAAATCGATCAGCGCGACGAGCCCGTTCTATTTATGCAATCCTTGTTCTGAATTGAAGCATGCATCATGTTGTCATTTAAAATCTGAACCGTTTATGACAATAAAACATGGGCAAATAAATGATAAAGTGCTTTATTTCTTGTATCCACACCTCACTTTTGCCATGCTACTTAAATGCCATGTAAATTGTGCATCATGCATCATGGCATGCTTGTTTGCTTGTCGCATTTTTATTCATATGCTTGTGCACTTTATTTATGTTGGCCCTTGTTTGTTTGGTTCTTCTTCGAATAGACGCCCCGCAGGAGAATTACCAGGATTCACAAGAGTATTACCCAGATCCATCTATCGCTTCAACTGAGCTGCCAGGCAAACACTACCACATGCTTGCATACATACAGTACCTATTGCCTCTATCTTATTCTTGCATCATTGAGTCGCGATTGCATTAATTTGAATCCCAAGTACTGCATAGCCTTTACTTTTAAACCACATTAAGCCTGTTCCGGTCCCATGAGCCATTACTACAGGAGTTGTTTGAGCCATGCGAGTCGTAGAAAAGCATGAGTAGGGTATGTTAGTGTCTGATGGATAATGAGGTACCTAAACAACATAACCTGAGTAGTAATGGGATAACTAATGAAAGAGGCACCGGTGAGCAATATCTGCTATTTGGTTTTTCATGCTCACTTGTGTCCCGTAGGACCCCGAGTACTTGATTCCTGTTCCTTGAATATTCGCACTATCCACATCTGGGAGGCCTTATGGACCCCCCTGAGCCAGAGCTTGATTCATTCTTATTTCTTGGGGCCACAATTAGTTTGGGGCTTTATTACTATTCAGTACTTATGCCATGTTACTACTTTATTTAAGATTGTGCGAGGAGCACCTGTACTATTTTGGATCGTGACACGTTTTCGCTGTATCGACAAGCCTAGTCACATTTTCGGGTTCCCAGTCGTTTACCGCCGTCCACACAAACCTTGGGTCCGTCTCGGAGCCGGCCAACTTCGTTGCGGGTAGCTTAATGGGGTGGCCCCCTGAAATATTTCTGAATCCTGTGATTGCTTTGTTGTGAATGCCTCGTTGGGTTTTGATTTGGTTTTTCCGAGGTTGATCGAGTGTGTGTTGCTATTCGTGCACCCCTGCAGGGTTAATCTTTCTGAAAGCCGTGTCCGCGGTTATGGACAACTTGGAGCACAGTTTCTCGATCATAGACAAGTATAACTAAAGTACCGCTTTTAAATTGACTAAGTACTTGACTAGTAAATAGTGCAATGCTCATGGAATGGTTAATAAAACAGCCAACGGATGATGGGCGTTGTTCGTCCGCTTCCTCGTTGGTAAGCGAGGGGGAGGATGGATCTGTTAATTATACTGTTATAACTGTTGTTCTTAATTCACGGACTTCCGTCTATCATTGGTTAGGCGGAAGGCTAGCGAGTCTCTATAATTGTTAGATATTATATTTTGCTGCAATTGCGTCACCCCAGGTTGTGTCCCCTTTAGTGGCGTAAAGACTTGCTGAGTACCCCTAGGGTCTCACACGGTAAATTGTTTGATTCAGATGAACAGGTGTACCCGCAAGATGGATACTGGGTGGAAGAGACAGATGATGTTGGCAACGACCATTCGGTGTAGAGATTCCGGGAATGGGGATCCGTGTGATCTGTGGGCGGGATGTGTTTAATTATGGGGCATCTTATGCCAATTTGCTTCTTATCCGTACTCGGATCTTGTTTTCCGCTTCTGCCTGATACTCTGATGTGTGATGTATGAGGTGCTATCCTAAATTATTATATCTATCTAGGACATTTGGATCTTGCCGTATGGCGTTGCAATATTTCTATTTCTTTTAGATGGAATGGCTCTGAGGACTGTTGTATGTGGCTTGCATACATACTCATTTGTGTATGTAGTTGATCCCTTCGCCTGCCGATTACGCCACTCGTTCTTGTTCCGTTGTCTGAAAGTGGTTAGGACGACCGAAAGGTCTACCGTGAGTGGCCCTGGGCCCCACCGTACTATTTTAACCACTTTCGTTCATCTAGGCATTAACTAAGAGCATAATTCACCGAGGTTGTTACATCGATCAACCCTAATACTAACACCAATCATACCCATCCTGGTATTTCCCCCTCGAGACCAAACGAGGAAGTCAAACCGAGGAACTCACACAGTTGGCAATTTTATTTATTCCATTATAGTTGTAGCACTTACTAGTCAGATATAGATAGCATGAGTCATCCTGATAGCATAAGTAGTGGGCAGTTTTAGTTAACTGTTTTGTTGCACTTGCAATACTTACTAGACAGGTATAATTGCATGTGACATCCCAAACCTAGCAGTTGTTGGCACTTTTATTTCATTCCATTAGAGTTGCGATACTTACTAGGCACTTATAACATGACACGATACACCCCAGTTCCACCAGGTGTTGGCACTTTTATTATCCATTCCATTGTAGTGAAGATGATTACTAGTCACATCTTAAGTCAAATTTATAGCACTACTTTAGTTATGCTTGTCTACGATCGAGATACTGTGCTCCAAGTCGTCCATAACCGCGGACACGGCTTTCAGAAAGATTTACACTGCAGGGGTGCACAAATAGCAACACACACACGATCAACCTCAGAAAAACAAAATCAAAACCCAACGAGGCTTTCACGACAAAGAAAGCATAGGATTCATAAAATATTTCAGGGGGCCACCCCATTAAGCTACCGGCAACGAAGTTGGCCGGCTCCGAGAGGGACCCAAGATTTGCGCCAATGACTGTAAACGACTGGGAACCCGAAAGTGTTACTAGGCTTGTAGATACCGTGAAAACACTCCGCAATTCCTAAACAGTACAGGTGCTCCACGCACAATCGTAAATAAAGCAGTAAAGCATGGCATAAGTATAGGATAGTAATAAAGCCCCAAACTAGTTTGTGGCCCCAAGAAATAAGAAATGAATCAAGCTCTGGCTAAGGGGGATCCATAGGGTCTGCCGGATGTGGATAGTGCGAATAATCAAGGAACAGGTATCAAGTACTCGGGGCCTACGGGACACAAGTGGACATGAAAAACCAAATAGCATATATTGCCCACCGGTGCCTCTTTCATTAGTTATCCCAACAATTTAATAGTTGTATTTAAAGTCATGATCCTCTCCATCATAAAGCATATGACAACATTCCAACAACTGTGTGGTACTTCACGACACGGGATCGCACCTAAGCAAGCGACTACGACTCGCAAGACCATCTATCTACCAAACAATAGGTAATAGGAGGTGTCCAAGGCAATATAAAGGCTGCACAGAATATATCTGGTTCGGAACACTAAAGCATCGCGACACGGATAACAATAGATCAACAAGAGGAAGTAAAGACTAAATGCAAAATAGGTAGAAAGGGGGAGAATGCTCGCCTGGGAAACATTGCCGAAGGTTCATCCGAAGAACTTGTTGATACTCGCATCAACTCAATGGCCTAATCCACAAAGAAGCAAAGCACTAAAAGAAACATTGGCTACACTATTTAATAATATGGCAGAAAACCGGGCATGATGCATGACATGGCAAAGCTGCAGTGCAACTAGACAATATTAAGAGGAACCGGGATCCCGACAATTAATTAAATGGTTCATGTTGTTTAGACAACCCGCAATTTAAAAGTTGTATTAACAAGGCAAAACATATCGTCGGTTCGCTACACAAATGTAAATGGGGGCGATATGAGACAAATATAGCCCGCATATAGTCTCCATATTTAATTATGAGTGAATCGGCATAATGCCCCCAACCCACAACATATGAGTTCAACCATGTACAAATATATGCAATACGTAGATATCATATATTACAAAAAATACGGGTCTCGAAAAGGGGGCATACATCAAGGTCTGGAGATCTTGGGGTTCCGAGGGTTTGATGGGGTTCGGGCTCGGCAGGATCGGTCTTCGAGGACTAGGGGTTCAGTCTTGGGATCCATGACGTCGCACCAGGGGTCTCGGCGAACTTGGCATCTGAGAAGGAGGTTTTCGGGTCAAGGTTCGAATCCATGAAGGAGATCTCTAGGGTTTCCTTGTCTTCGATTGTCGATGGCGAACTTGGTACCTCCTTGCCCATCGTGCGAGTGGTACAGAAGATCTTGGTGGAGGTCTTGAGCCCGTGATGAAGTACTTCAGGTTCCCGATTCAGATGGCGGTGGAGATCTTGAATCGACGTCGGTGGTTTTCAAGTACCTTATGTATCTCTCGGATCCTTCTTCGTGCATCGGGTCCATCTATACACAGACGCCACATTGAAGCCAAGGGGCCTATTTTGAAACATCCTCTAACACGGAGGGGATGAACACGAAGGATAGGCAACAAACACTGAAGCACCAGGGCCAAAATGAGGAGGACCGGACCGCAGGGGTGATGCAGAGGATGCCGTCAGGGAAAAACAAGGGCCGAGGGCGCCTCGTCTCCAGGATGGGGAGGAGCGCTTTCTTGCGCGGAAGAGCAGCAACAGGTGCATCATGTTGAAGGGCGGCGACGAACTGGCACAGAGGAGGGCTTCAGCCTCGCGGTGGAGCGGCAGCAACTAGAACTCGTGGACGGCGGCCGGAGGGACGAGCCCAGACACAGAGAGAGCTTATAGATGGCGAGGAGGAGGCCGGGCAGCGAGGTCGCGCCATGGCGTGCTCACAGAGAGGAGCAGGGCACGGGGAACCGGAGAGACGGGGTCGACGCGTCCTCTGACGAGGACGGCCTCAGGCGGGAAGGCGCACGGCGAGGGAAGAGAGAGACGACACGGGTGCCTGGGGATGGTGAACGGCGAGCTCGGGTGCTGGCAAGGTGGTCCGGCATAGCGCGGGGAGCGGCCGACGTGGAGGACGCGGCTTGAGGTGGCGGCAGCGGCCTAGGCCGACGGTGGCGGCGTCGTGCTTGGCGGCGGGGGCTTGTGCGACAGAGGGGCGAGGCCGAGGAAGGCGCGGAGGTCGCATAGTTCACAGGCACCGGACAACGCGGGGCTTGCGTGGAGGTGTGCGGTCGCGGGAGGGAGTGAGAGAGGCGGCGATGCGCAGGCCACCGACGGGGCGAGTGGCGGCGCCTACAGATCAACAAGGGAAGCAGAGGGCGGCAGAGAGATCGATCGAGAGGTGGGGAATCGCGAGCAGAGCAGGGACACGAGGGTCGAGTCGTGTGCGGGAGCGGGCGAGTGGGTGGGGCCAGGGAGAGACGTGCATCCACGCAAGGGAGTGCGGGCGCATCGGGCGGTGGCATGTACCGCGCGTCTGCTGCAGGGTGGGTCTGGGTTGACACGAAAGGCGAGCGGGATGGATCAAGGGAGTGTCGGGGTCACGCACGGGTGGGCGACGCGGGCGCGGGTGGGGCCAGGGGTGCAGGCGGATGAGGGCGACGCGGTCGCCTGGCCGTTAGCGTGCAGGGGTGGGGTGCGGCGGCGGCTGGGTGAGGGAGTAGGTGGGGTAGGGCTAGGGCTAGGATAGAACTAGGGTTTGGTAGTTCTATGATGGAGGTGGCCGGTTGGGCTTTTGGGCCTGGCTGGCTGCCTCCCAAAAATAATATAAGTTTTATTTATTTCATTTATAAAGACTATTGTAAATAGTTTTTAGACAAACAAAATAATAAGGTAGACCAGGAGTTTTAATTTGAAGCAAGGTTGGGGATGTTTAGAAAACAAGGATAGACTTTTAGAAAATAGTTTTCAGCACAAAGATGCATGATGACATGTCGATGCTCAAATGCAATGTGGCATGATGACATGAGCATGTGGTCATGATGATGCACAAAATAAAAACAACACGCGATTTTCTAGTAGTGGTTTTACCGGGGTGCTAGAAGGAGCAAGGCGAGGGCCCTTAGCAGCGGGAGCTACATTACATGGTGGACAGGTAGGGCCCCTTCTAACGGCAGCCACGATAGGATCAGCTGCTGCCATGCCACATCGACGATCAGGAGCAGTTCCCACAACAGCAGTGTTTCGAGTGCTATCAGAGTCCAGACCATGAGCTGGCTCGAGGTGGACACAAGGCATCAGTCTTTGCAACAACTGTGGGGCAGCCTCCGGAAGCGTTAGTTTGCTCAACAGCGGCAGGGATTGGCTCAACAGCGACCAGATCAACAACAACACGAGGTCGACCAGTACCAGCAGATTTCTAGAGCACGAGTTCGCACAACTTGAGGATGGTTTCGAGGAGGTGCAACACACAAGGCGGCGGTCTTGGCAACAACAGCGGGGCAGCCTCTGAAAGCCTTAGTTTTCTCAACAGCGGCATGGATTGGGTGAGCAGTAGTCGCAGCAACACGGGCACGGGGACGGGGACGACCAGTACCAGCAGATTCCAGAGCAGACTTTTCCATAACGGCAATACGGGGACTCCTACGAGGAGGTTGCCTGACAGAAGCATGTCGCGGACGAGGAACCACATTTTGCTCAACAACAGCAGGGGTTCTAGACCTCCCTGTCCAATAATAGATGGGCGACTACCAGTAGCAGTAGCTTCCTCATCTAGCATGTTACACACTAGCATAACCACACGAAGCCCAACATGCTGTTTCATCAACCCAATTAGCTGATTGTCACACGCTATAGGAACCTTGAAGCCTCGTTCATCAACGATGCTGAACCGTGCAGTCTGCTCTGGCCTCATATCAGCAAGTTCACGCACAGCAGCAACCAAACTAGGGATAGTGCATAACTTGACAAGCGCTACTTCCATCTTCAGATTCTAAGCTTGTTTCCACGTGCTCTTCACATGTGCTAATTTAATGAGGTAGCCACAGATGATGACCAGAACCATGTATTTGGGTTCAGGGGAGATCCTAGTTGACAGAAAATTGGAGACAAAAGATAAGAATTGTTTGTCAGCGTCGTGCTAGCAAACAATTCTATGTTCGACATATCTCTGTAATGCCAATAGCCATCTAGAAGTTATAGGTAGTGCGAATAGCAAATATAAGAGTAGCTCACCTGTAATTAGTCAGAAGTACTTCTTCCTCGGCAAATGGAGTTGCCATCCTTCGCGCTGCTCAGCTCGTCGGCGGTAGAGGCGGGCTAGATCATCGCAATGGCTGGCACGACATTCGGCATTAGAGCTCGGCAGCAGCGAGTAGGCGCAACAACTTGGCCCTGGAAGTCAAATGCCCGAAGAGATCATTCTAGTTGGAGAGGGGATTTCGATGCCGCCGGTGCTAGGGTTCATGTGAAAGGAGGGAGGGAGTGGATTTGTGAATTTGGTCAACGCACCATGCTCCTTTAGTCTCTCATTTCGCCTACGTGGTTTCCACGTTGGCCCTCGCGTCACAGAAATATTACTGACATGGGGGGTCCCGACCGTCTACTTCACGGGGCAGTTTCACGGAATGTTTGGATTTGGTAGGGGTGAGATGAGTTTTCATCGAAATGGCCCCTCTTGGTAGTTGGAGGCCCAACATTTCTAAACACGACAATTTCAGGCAACTTAGGTACCGCGGTGCACTCGCCCGCGAACTTTGGTACCGTAGCCTGGTAGCCCCTAGGGAAGCGCACTCATCGAGTTCCTCAAAGCTAATAAAGATATCTTCGCATGGAAACCTTATGACATGACCAGAGTACCTAGGGAAATCACGAGCACTCTCTTAACGTATATCATGACGCTAGACCCGTCAAATAGTCCTTACAATATTTCAGCAATGAAAAGCGCAAAGCTATAGCTAAAGAATTACCCTGGTAAGAGCTAGCCAAATCTATTGAAGAGGTCATACACACTAAGTGGCCGACTAATCATGTAATGGTCCCTAAAAAGGACACCACTGATTTAAGGATGTGTGTTGATTATACTAGCTTGAACAAGGCTTATCCCAAAGATCTGTTTGCCCTGCCTAGAATCGATCAAGTTATCGACTCAACCACAGGCTCAAAACTACTATGTTTTCTCGACGCATATCCCGGTTATCAAAAAATGCCTGAAGAAGTCAGACAAACTAAATACTTCGTTCATCACCCCCTTCGGAACCTTCTGCTATGTAACGATGCCTTTCGGGCTCAAAAACGCAACATCTACATATCAGCGCACTATGCAGCATTGCTTCCATGATCAAATCAGACGCAATGTACATGCGTATGTGGGCGACATAGCGATGATGTACAAAAATATACAAACATTAATTTCCGACATGGAGGAGACATTCACGAATCTATGAAAGTATAATATAATGCTTAACCCGAAAATGTATTTCTTCGAAATACCAGCCGGAAAATTGTTAGGTTTCACCGTATCTCAGAGAGGCATAGAGGTGAACCATGACAAACTAAAGGCTGAAGGACGTATAATGGCTCACTAGCTGCATCCCAACTGTTAGTCGGTTCGTGACCCGGCTTGGTGAAATAGCCGCACCATTACACAAACTCTTGAAGAAAACCAACAAATTCGTCTGGGCTGAAGAAGCTAAAACTGCCCTTCAAGACCTGAATAAAGCACTCTCATCTACCCCTATTCTTGCAGCCCCAGAACCATAGGAACCTATGTTGCTTTACGTTGCTACGACAAACAGGGTCATCAGTGTCTTCACGGTGGTGGAACGAAAGGAGGAAAATTGGGAGCTCTTGGTGCAACGTCCGACTTACTACCTCAACGAGGTCCTAACAGAATCGAGACAACAATATTCGTGTTACCAAAAGTTAGCCTACGTCTTATTTTTTCTGCCAAACAACTACGACACTATTTTCAAGAGCACAAGATTACCATGCTGAGCACAGCTCCCATGAGAGAAATAATCAACAACAACAATACCAAAGGACGTTGCTAAGTGGGGAATCGAGCTAGCAGCTTTTGACATTAAGTACAAACCACGAACATCCATCAAAACCCCGGATCCTTGCTGACTTTGTCGCTGATTGGACAGAGACGACAGAAAATACTGATACCCCGAAGTCGGAATATTGGACCATCCACTTTGACAGGTCGAAAGCGGTGGGGGCTCAGGGGCTAGCGTGGTTCTCAAATCACCACAAGGAGATAAATTGTTCTATGTATTACAGATTCACTTCACAACGACCAATAACGTTGTCGAATATGAAGCACTGTTACATGGACTTCGAATTGCTAAATAGATCAGTATTAGATGAATCATATGCTATGGAGACTCGGATTTAGTTACTCAGCAAGTATCCGACCACTATAGAGAAAATAAACACTTGGCAGCTTATCGGGCTGTCATGGAAAAATTATCTAAATCATTTGAAGGGTTTGAAGTTTAACACATCCCTCGAGCAGAAAATGACGAAGCAGATGCACTATCAAGAATAGGCTCTGCATGGAAAAAGGTCCCTGATGGAGCTTTTTTGGAGCACCTTAGAGTTCCCTCTATCACAGTAGTTGATGAGGAGTACCCGACTCACCACTTATAGCGGTTCTGGCTGTTACACCCAGCTAGACAAACCCCTACCTTGATTTCTTGGTAGACAAAAAATTACCTGAAGATGAAGTTTTGAGCCAGCAGATAGCTCGACAAGCGAAATCCTATATGATAATCAGTGGTTAGCTCTATAAGTGGAGAGTATCTGTGGTTTTCCAGTGCTGTTTTTCTCCGAAAGAAGGAGTGGAAATTCTAAGGGAAATCCACGAAGGAGAATGTGGACACAACGCCACAACCAAATCTTTAGTGGCAAAATATTTTCGACACGGATTTTTCTGGCTTACAGCTAAGGCGAATGCCGAGAGGCTGGTCAAGACATGCAAAGGTTGCCAAACAAGCTCATGTTATGGATGATTAGCCGCGAACAAATCTGATTACATGGCCCTTCATAGTCTAGGGGCTTGACATGGTAGGACCATTTAAACGGGCTCCAAGTGGATTTACTCACCTACTGGTAATGGTGGATAAGTTTATGAAATGGATCGATGCTAAAGTCGTAACAAGTTGTGATGGAGCCACAACCAAAAGATTTGTTGAGAACGTCATAATACGATTCAGCTATCCGCATAGTATTATTACAGACAATGGGAGTAACTTTTCAATGGGAGAACTTGCCAAGTTTTTTGAAGATCAAGGGATCCGACTTGATATTGCATCGGTCGCACATCAACAAGCCAATGGAAAGTTGAAAGGGCAAATGGTTTAATATTACAAGTCCTCCGACCTAGGCTTGAAGCACCGCTTCATCGTGCTTCGGTGGCTTGGGCGGACGATTTTCCGTCTGTTATTTGGAGCCTACGAACTACTCCTAATAGGTCGACCAGATTCAGACCTTTCTTCTCGGTGTACAGCGTAGAGGCAATAATTCTGAGTGATCTCATCCATATTTCTCCCCAAGTCGCTGCGTATGTCGAAGAAGATGTCGAAGTTTCTCGACGAGATGACCTCAATGTACTCGAGGAATTTCGCGTCGTTGCTATCTAGTTCTCCGGCTAGTGAAACAAAGAAAGAATAAAACTTCTTCAGTATGGGAAGGACCCTTTATGGTTATCGAAGTACTGCACAACGGGTTATATTATTTAACCAACATGAGACCAGACAAAGAAAGTCGTGCTACTACGAAAACAAAGAGAGCTGGAGGTAGTATAGACCCGGATGAATTAGACTGTCCATGGAATATTACTCAGCTACATCCCTTTTATTCTTAAATCTTATTTTTTGTAATCATATCAATGTACATGTTGAAAGTGAAATAAAGTATTGGTTCCCTCAATGTTTTCTAAGAAGTTTTAAGTACCATCTTATTTTCGAATGATCATGTCAAAGTTGAAAATCCTAGAATAATTGAAAGTATTTTATTCTCATGTTTATTCTCGTTAGATTTCCGATTCTAAAAAATGCTACCTTCGGGTGTAAGTCTCATTTCTATTTGTACTTTGATTTTTATCTGATTGCTTAGATGCGAGTATTTTTTGAGTAGTGAATTGTTGCTACTAGAAGCGGGTCTATTTTTCAGTTTAAAATGGTTTAGCAATTGAGCTTCGTTGCTGGACAGTGTTTCCGTGCAAAAGGTTTGCCGACTCATGAAAGGGACGAGACAGAAAGCCCGATAAATAATAAGTATGAACAAAAAGATCTTAAGTAATTTTCGAGCACATTAAAAAGTAACCAAGTGCTAGAGTAAAAACATAAGTTCTTACAAAACAACACATGCAAATAAATAGTTTATGTTACACCACTTGTTGTAAAATAATGCATAGTATTTTCCACTCTATGGTAGAGGTGGAGGAGATGGAGGATTTGCCGACTTGTTGTTGCCAGCATCCAAGTCACCCTGATCTTTGTTCGAGATGAGGACGACAGACTCGGTCTTTACATCGTTGTCAAAGGCTTCAGTTTCTTCGGCAAGGGGGCTTGGTGGCATCGTGACGGATTGGAAGAACGGCTTTTTGTAACTGGTCATCCCGGCCATGTGACAAGCGTATCCAGCACAAGACTCACAAATGGCTCCGACATTTTGCATGTTGCCGTCTTCATCAGCAGTCGAAATACCCTCCATGATTTGCCAGATTTCCATGCTATTCACCATGGTATGGGCATTCTAGGTAGCCGCCTGAGCATACGACATCTTCCAGTCATCCACGAGTTTCAGAAATTCCTTTGTCGTGCCCCACGTTTAAAAAGCAGATAGCTTGTTAATGAGTCCAAAATTGAAGCATATTTACCTTTCGTTTTTGCATAAATAGAGTAGAGATTTTTATATTTCACTGCGTTGGCACGCACCTTTTTGTCCTTGTTTTGACAGGATCCCAAATCATTAAGTCTTCTATGAACATATCAATTGGAACAGTCATATTATGCTCTAATATGATATTTTTAAGTGATAAAAGTCATTTTATGAATTTGCCTTCGCATCTAGGGAATACCAAATGAGGGGAAGGCTCAAGCAGCTTTAACGACTAGTGGTACGGGCAGAATCCGCCCGTACCGTCCGCTAGTACTACATGGCAGCGCATCTGCCTCGTCAAATACTTTCTCCTAGCGAAGACGACAGAGAGATCCGACATTCACAACCACTAGAAACCATGAAAAAACACATCTAAAAGGGATCTGAAGGAGGAACTTGGCTGGGGGAAAATCCCTGCTACTTCACGAATCATTGGAGGACATCGCATCATCCCCTTCACCGTCAACCGCTGCATCACCATCACCATCACTATCCCCATCTCTCATTTATTAGATCTTTTTGTAATTCCAGATTCAATTGTGGTTTGCATTAGATCTACCTTAATACTATTATCCATCCATTTGATTATGGTGTTGTTGTTGATTGATTCCATGTGTGAGTAGTTCCTTTGTTCTTGAGGAGATAGAGAAACCCTAGCACTATTATGAACTTGCAATAAAGATGATCTATTCGTGTGTACATATGACCGGACGGTCTATGATAGATTTATGATTTGTGTTTGATCTCTCTCTTTAGATGGTATGTGTAGTCGTCCACATATCATTTGCCTCCAGGACTAAAGAGGGAGAAATCCTTTGGACGTGTTTGGGATCATGTCCGAAATAGCTTCATGATAGATGGGCGCCGGATTGTGAACTACATGTTCAAAGGAGGATAAAGCGGGACTCCCTAAGCTAATTACGATATCCACGAGGAAACCCTTAATTGTGTTGGTTTGTGTGGGTGATTGCTCTCAGACATCGCAGTGGTTATTTAGAGGTAACCTCACTCTTGGCTCAACAAAGTGGCTTCCTACGAGCCTTGTAGTGAATATCTTATTATGGAGCTCTCTCCACACATATCATGACATAAGAAGTATGTTATTTTAATTAATAATAATAACATCATGCTAGTGGTGTATCCTATATCCCCGAGAATGTTTTAGCCCTATTGATTTCAACCACTCTTTCACATGACCTTGTTACTTGCTTTATTTTTCTCGTTTTTATTACTTTTTTGCAAACAACCAAAAACCTTTCAAACACCCTTTACTTGAGATCAAAGGCAGCTTACATGTATCCTTTGGTAGATAGTAACGCGGGGTATAATGACCTTTACCAATAGCTCTTTGTGGGTTTGATACTTTTACTTTTAATTGATCTATGCACTTGCAGTCATCAAGCTATTTTTTGGCACCATTGCCAGGGAGCTAAGCGCTTTTCATATTTGTTCTTAGTTGTTTAGTCTACTAATTGTTTTATTAAAAGTTGCTTACTAGCACCATGACTGCACTCGGACTGATGAATCAGCTCGATGCAACTAGATACCTCGGGAAGTTTAATAGAGGACTCGTCGAATAATTCTCGAGTGGGAGCGAACCAGAATACGAGGTCAACCCTCGCTTTATCGCTACCATTAAATAAAAAACTTTTGCAGGAGATGATCCCGATGAGGATCCGTACATTCATATAATGCATTTTACCGATCTATGTTGGACATTTAAATTGGGAGGCTATTCTGATGATTAATTGAAACTTAAACTGTTTAGCCAATCTTTAACCAACACTGCTTTAGCTTGGTATAGAATTTGCCCTACAGAGAAAATAGATACCTAGGAAAAACTCAAAGGAGAATTCATGTTCCAATTCTTTCCTAAGGTAAAAACCGCGAAAGTAAGAAGGGCAATTACAAACTTCAAGAAAGGCCCAGGTGAAGGCTTGGTAAGAGGCTTCAAGGGTATATGTATCTACTTAATAAATGTCCCCATCATGATTTACCTTAATGGTATGTTTTACATATTTTCTATGGGGGACTTAATCAAGAAATTAAACATGATCTTGACACAAATTCCGGAGGCTCCTTTATGGAGTTAACTATAATTAAATCTTGGGAACTTTTGGAACGAATTTGCTGTAATAGAGAAACATGGAGATTTGATTTAGGTGGCGAAGGAGGGATATAAATTGAATATGATTGTCTCAATGCTTATAAAGAATCCGGTAAGGTAAAGGAAACTGCTAATGAACTTCAACTTAATGATGATATTATTTTGCAAATCCTTCAGTCTTTTATAGAACATATTGAAGCCCCAAAGAAGGATTGGCTGCATTATACTCCTCCACCTGAGCCAGTTGTGGAAGATGATCCAATAATCATAGCTCATGTTGAGCCGTTAAGGGAAGTAACTCCATATGTTGAACCCCCTCCCTTTCCAAGGATGGCGAGAAAACATATGATCACTAAGCAGCTCGAGGATCAATGCAAAGAAGGAAATCTATTCCTCAAGACGCTTGAAGAGGAGGCAAAAAAAAGGAAAACTAAAGAAGTAAGTGTACAGGAGACGGGGGAACCAACTAAGGAAGATATCTTAACCATGTTTGCGCATTGCAATGTGATTGAGCTAGACACTAAAGCTTCGCAGTTCATCAAAGGAAACGTAAATGCTAAACAAGTTGGTAAACCTATTCTCTCTTATAGCTTCAGAGGAAGTTCCTATTATGGCCTATATGACATCGGAATAACTGTTATGGGCCTTTTGATTTTATTTGAAAATCCAAAATGAACTAACACTAGCTGAATTAGTGGACATTGACATGACTATAATGATTGTAGACAAAACACTCAGAGTTCCAATGGGAATATTAGAGATGTTCCAATTCGTGTTGGACCATAGAAATATCCCATTGATTTTGTGCTTATCGATATGCCTACTGACGTTTATTGTCCCATCATTTTTGGAAGAACCTTCTTAAATACCGCAGGAGCAAACATAGACTGCAAGAAACAAACTGTGTCTCTCAAGTTTGGTGAAGACAAGATGGACTTTCACTTCCCCAAATTTGACCATAAGCCGGCTATCAAAGAACTAGATGATGGTTGATGACCCACAAGAATAGGGGGTGTATCGCAGTATTTTAGATAAGTAAGAGTGTCGAATCCAACGAGGAGCAGAAGGTGCTGGCTAGTGGTATGGATCAGGAATTCTCTGCAAATACTTAGCAAACAGATTTTTAGGGGTTTTCGATAAAGCAAGTAAACAAAGTACGAGTAAATAAAAGACAATAGGAATAAATGCAGCAAGTGGCCCAATCCTTTATGCAGCAAAGGACAAGGCGGTTGTATTACTTAAGATGACCAAACGTTCTCGAGGACACATGGGAAGACTGTCAAGTGCTTTCGCTTCATATAGTCAATTAATCTTCTTTAGCTTGCGAAGTGTTGTGTGGGTGAACCTGTGCTAATGTACCACCCCATCCAAGACTAATACATACTTGTGATTATACCCCTTGCAAACATCCGTAAGTACAAGAAAGTAATTAAGGTAGAAACCTAACCACAGCTTTAAACTCTAAGACCCTTACGTCCCTTGTGCAATGGTTTCCTAACGGGGGTTCAGGTTTCTGTCACTCCGGCAACCCCTACGATTAGTAGCCAAATACACAATGCATTCCCCTAGGCCCATATAGGTGAAGTATCATGTAGTCGACGTTCACATGACACCACTAGAAGAAGTACACCACAACTTAAATAACAATCTATTGAATCTTTCTCAACGCAACTCCACTACTAACAACAAGACTTCTCCCATGTCCTTAAGAACAAAATGAACTACTCACAAGACATCATATGGATCATGATCAGAGATGGAATAATGATGTATAACAATCTGAACATAATCAATAATTCAATGGTTCACTCAATAGCATCAACTACAAAGAGTAATCAACACCGGGAAAGTTTCCCCTATGAACTAATGCAAGATTCAACTCAATTGTTACATCAATATGGAGATGATGATGAGGGTGCTGATGGTGATGATGGTGGTGATGATGATGATCCGATGAAGCCCAGCTTGATGGTGGTGTTGATGGCGACGATCTCCCCTCTCTGGGAAGGAATTCCCCCGGCAGAAATCTGTCCACCGGAGAGATCTTTCTCTCACGGTGTTTTCCGCCCTGCAGAGGCGGCAGAATCTTTCTGTGGTCGCTCCCCGAGTCTTAGGATTTCGAGAGGATGATATACGCCAGAGGAGAGAGGCTGGAGTGGGCCAAGGTTGCCACACCACCTCTAGGCGCGGCCTAGGGCTGCCCGTGCCATGGGGTGGTGTGGGCCCCCTGTGGCCCATCTCCACTCCATCTTCGGGCATCCTTAGTCTTCTGGAAAAATAGGATTTTCCATATATTTTCCTGGATTTTCTGATCTTCACGAATTTTGCCTCCAAATAGCACCTTTTCCATCAGAATCCTGACTGCAGTGGTCCATGCTCCAAAAGTCACCAACCATGCAAAAATAGATGGAATAACATAAGTATCACCTCTCAATACAAAATTTGTCAATGAATAATAGTGAATTATGACATAGAATAGTGATGCAAAATGGACGTATCAATGGTGAGTATGAACGAGAGGAAGAAGGTAATATCGTTAATCTAGCTTCAGTAGTTATTGAGATCCTGATGATGATTTAGCAAGAAGTTTAGTCAACAATAATAATATCCTTTAGGACATAGAAAAAGTTGAAATGGATAATTATCTCGATTCCACACCTGAGGTGATGCCGATATTAACCAAAATTATGAAGAACCGATAAGGAAATGAGATGAGGCACCCTCACCTCCTACTCTCAAAACATTACCCAAAGAATTAAAGTACATGTTTCTTGATAAAGTGAATAATTTTCCTGTTATTATAAGTTCTAACCTTTTAGAAAAATAGGAGGAAAATTTGATGAAGGTTCTCTGGATGCATCAGAATGCTCTTGGGTATTCGATGAGTGACTTGAAAGGGATTAGTCCCTTGATAGCCACCCATAGAATATTCATGGAAGAAGGAGTTCAGCCGGTCGCAGACTTTCAGAGGCGACTCAAACCTCACATGAAAGAAGAGGTAAGGAAAGAAATAATACGTTTGCTAGATGCAGGGGTGATATTTCATATAGAAGAAAGTGAATGGGTAAGTCCTATTCATTGTGTCCCTAATAAAGGTGGATTTACTATTGTCGAAAATGAACATAATGAAATGATACCTATTTGAACTGTTGTTGGCCACAAGATGTGCATTAACTATAGAAAACTTAATAAGGAAACTAGGAAGGATCATTACCCTTTACCGTTCATAGATCATACTTTAGAAAGGCTTGCTATGCATTCTCATTTTTGTTACTTAGACGGTTATTCCGGATTTTCTCAAATTGTTGTTCACCCGGATGATCAACTTAAAACAACTTTTATTTGTCACAACGGTCTTTATGCCTGTCGCTGTATGCCTTTTGGCCTCTCCAATGCTCCTGCCACCTTTTAAAGATGTATGACTGCTATAATTGTTGATTATGTTGAAAGTATTATGGAAGTATTCATGGATGACTTCTCTGTTGATGGAACTTCCTTTAATAATTGTCTCCATAATCTTCATAAAGTTTTGTAGAGATGTGAAGACACTAACTTAGTCTTGAACTAGGAAAAATGCCATTTTATGGTTCAAGAAGGCATAGTGCTTGGTCATAAAGTCTCAGGTAAGGGTATAGAAGTTGATAAAGGAAAAATTGAAGCAATAGAAAGGCTTCCTCCTCCTCGAGACATAAAAGGTATAAAGAGTTTTCTAGGCCATGCTAGATTTTATAGAAGGTTCATTAAGAATTTTTCAAAAACTGCTAGACCTTTAACTAACCTTCTTCAAAAGGATGTTTTTTTTAATTTTGATGAAAAGTGTCTCGCTGCTTTCTACGTATTAAAACAAGCCATCCTTGAAGCTCCTATTATATAACCACCTGATTGGAAAAAACTCTTTTGAGCTGTTCTGCGAGGCTAGCCATGAATCTGTAGGAGCAATTCTTTGTCAGTATGATGGTGATGATCTTAATATCATTCATCATGCTAGTTGCACCTTAAATGGGGCCCAAAATAATTACCCAATGGTAGAAAAGAATTTTTCGCTATGGTTTTTTCCTGTGATAAGTTTAGATCTTATATCATTGACTCTAAAGTAAGAGTGCATACTGATCGTGTTCGCTTAAAAGGGGATTCTTGAAAGGACTGACGTTAATCCAAGGATAATCCGTTGGACTCTATTTTTGCAAGAATTTGATCTGTAGATTCTCTAGAAAATAAAAGAGCCGGAGGAAGCATCCGTAGACATTCAAAAAGCTAGTCCACCTAAGGCAGTGTCGTCCATTTGCATACATGTGGGAACTACAATTTCGAAAAGGAAGTTCCCGACTTCCCCTTGCAATGGTCTTGATGATTTCCTACAACCAACCCAGTTCAAAGGAAAGAAGAAAACATTAATTCAAAAAAGGAGAAGGTCCCTGAATAAACTCATGTTTTCTTGATGATCAAAGCGCATGAAGTTTCGAACACATCTTTGTCCTGGATAACTTTCTACTATTTATTTTTGCATATATGTTTTGCCTTCGTTTTCCTGAGTTCAATGCCGGTCTTACGAGGTCAGTACGGGCGGCCTGTACGGCCGGCTCCGCCCGTACTGCTGGTCATTAAGCCCGATGTTGTGTTCGTTTCGTTTTTGCATAAATGGAATGACCGTGTAGTACGGGTGCATTCCCCCTTACGGTTGGTCGTTATTAGTTATGTGCCTTTTCATCCGTTCTTTGTTTGTTTCGTTTTGATTGTAAAAAAATGACTAAAGTTGGCAGAGTCAATATGGACGGGCAGTACGGGCGGAACCCGTCCGTACCACTTAGCCGGTTGACTATTTGCCAACTTTGACACATTGTATTTTTGGAAACGACCCCGTACGGACGCGCCGTACAAGCGCCGCCCGTGCCAGTTGGTCGTTATGATCGCGATTTTCCTCTTTTGCACTTATTTGTTTCCATACTTGTTGGTATTCTTTTCTTGTACGACCCTTTTCCTTGTATTACAAATTTCTCCCTGCTTCTGACTCTTAATAACCCTCCCTAGAGGTCTTCCTCCCGCTTATATCGATAGATCCAATGTATTTGATGCACTATCTAGTTCAAGGCAAAGGCAAGACTCTAAACGTCATGGCTCCTTCATGGGATAGCTTCCTGACCTTCTCCACTGAAGTTGACGACCGTGAAGATCAAGGCCTAAGCCTAGAGAACAACTGGTACACCTATGACTCCGACGAAGACTCTGATGATGAGGACTTTAAACCCTTCATGCAGCAAACAAAGAGAGGGTGGCAGCAGCTAAACTACCTGGCTATGGTAAATCCTAAAGACAAAGAGGAAGACAAGAAGCCTCATGAGAAGGGGTGCATGGAGTCACTCAAGTTCATCGCCGTCAACTACTCCTCACCAAAGTGTAAGAAATATCACCGTCCCAATGCAGGAACCTACCAGAAGACCACCGCGCATACTTCGACAACAAAGAAGATCACTATGAACGCACGTATGAGCGTGAAGCCTCAGGAGGTTTGGGGGTTCTACCTTCTAGACGTGCCCATCAACGAACATGTTCCAGACATTGAACATCATCTTCACAAATTAGAGAAGTACAAGAAAGAAGAACTCATTCATAGGGAGATTGTGTGCAAGCGTCTCTTGGATCTAGAAGGCAAGCAGGAACTCAATGACATGATGAGAAAAGTCATTGACAGGATGTTCCTGTTGCATTCTGATCTGCAAAAGTGCTTGCATCGCATATCTACCCTGCAGGAAAGAAACAAGAAAATTCATACGACAATTTCCAACAAGAATCCTGCAACCTAAAGACGCACCACAGTATCAAATAATCACAAGAAATTATTTAATTCACCCAGTTTGATTCCAAACTTGGGTGGATTTATGAGGACCTTGTCATCTATCTTATAGTTTTAGCATGTTTACTTTCCTGCAAACATGTTAGGTTTTAATTCAGAATTTTCATTAGTTGCATCAACTTCGAGTTCCCTTTTGTTCAAGAGAAGATTTATATCCATTGAGTTGCGAGATTTTATGATATTTAAAGTTGTCTTTTGATTCATGATTATTATATTAGATAATTAAACTAGGTTGAGTGTTATGATATTTGTACAGCGGTCATGATTTTAGAGACCGCCACACTGATAAAAGTATTGATTGAGGTATGGGAAGAAGGTTTTTGGTAGCATATCATGGTCACGAGTTTTGAAAACCATAAAAGTAGTGAGCATGATCAAATAGCTGTACTGAAAAAATGAGAGCAAAGAGGGTAAATAAAAATAAAGTAAAAATATATATAGAGATAGACAAAAAGGGAAGAAATAAATAAATAAGAAAAGCAACTATCAAAGAGTCAAAAAGTAGAAAGAAAAAGAATGATTATGAATCTTCATTACTGAATCAAGCGCTCCATTATTTTAAACTTTATGATTATACGATATGTTAAATTACTATAAGCTTCTTATAACTACATTAATAGTAAAAGGGTGTGGAAGCCTCTAAGTCATGTGATGTGTAAGGGTAAGATAAGACCCCCGAAGTAACTTTACATCCTATGTTGTATTCATGTTTCAATTTGTACCTCATTTCTTGTAACAACTCATGCCTCATGAACATGATGATCTTGTCCATAAGCCACCATCTTGCTCGGGGACAAGCAAGAGTCTAGCTTGGGGGAGTTGATGAGTCCAAAATTGAAGCATATTTACCTTTCATTTTTGCATAAATAGAGTAGGGATTTTTATACTCCATTGCGTTGGTATGCACCTTTTTGTCCTTGTTTTGATAGGATCCCAAATCATTAAGTCCTCTATGAACATATCAAATGGAACTATCATATTATGCTATAATATGATATTTTTAAGTGATAAAAGTCATTTTTGAATTTGCCTTCGCATCCGGGGAATACCAAACGAGGGGAAGGCTCAAGCAGCTTTAACGACTAGTGGTACGGGCGAAGTCCGCCCGTACCATCTGCCAGTACTGCATGGCAACATGTCTGGCTCGTCAAATACTTTCTCCTGGTGAAGACGATAGGGAGATCCGACATTCACAACCATTAGAAACCATGAAAACCCACATCTACAAGGGATCTCAAGGAGGAACTTGGCTGGGGGAAATCCATGCTACTTCACGAATCATTGGAGGACATCGCATCATCCCCTTCACCGTCAACCGCTGCATCACCATCACCATCGCTATCCCCATCTCTCATTTATTAGATCTTGTTGTAATTCCAGATTCAATTGTGGTTTGCATTAGATCTACCTCCATACTATTATCCATCCTTTTGATTATGATGTTGTTGTTGATTGCTTCCATGTGTGAGTAGTTCCTTTGTTCTTGAGGAGATGGAGAAACCCTAGCACTATTATGAACTTACAATAAAGATGATCTATTCTTGTGTCCGTATGACTGGCTGGTCTATGATAGATTTATGATTTGTGTTTGATCTCTCTCTTTAGTTGGTATGTGTAGTTGTCCACATATCATTTTCCTCCGGGACCAAAGGGAGGGAGAAACCCTTTGGACGTGTTTGGGATCATGCCTGGAATAGCTTCGTGATAGATTGGCACCAGCTTGTGAGCTACACAGTCAAAGGAGGATAAAGAGGGACTCCCTAAGCTAAATACGATATCCATGGGGAAACACTTAATTGCGGTGGTTTGTGTGGGTGATTGCTCTCATACATCGAAGTAGTTATTTCGAGGTGACCTCACACTTGGCTCAACAAAGTGGCTTCCTACGAGCCTTGTAGTGAACATCTTCTAATGGAGCTCTCTCCACACATATCATGACACACGACGTATGTTATCTTAATTAATAATAATAATATCATGCTAGTGGTGTATCCTACATCGCCGAGAACGTTTTAGCTCTATTGATTTCAACCATGCTTTCACACAACCTTATTACTTGCTTTCTTTTTGTCCTTTTATTACTTTTCTGCAAACAACCAAAAACCTTTCAAACAACCTTTACTTGAGATCAAAGGCAGCTTACAAGTATCCTTTGGTAGATAGTAACGAGGGGCATAAAGACCTCACCAATAGCTCTCTATGGGTTCAATACTTTTACTTCGAAACTAGCTACAATTGATCTATGCACTTGCAGTCATCACTTGTATAAGTTGGAGAATCCAAAAGCTTCACCAAACTCTTCATAAGTTTGGCGGAACTCATGAATCAGATCTCTGACTACAACAAGTCGGTCATTGTGGTACTTGGATAAGGGTGAATCCAGAATGTTGAGGGGTCTTATGAAAATAAAAGATAACTAAGTCTGACAAAATTAAGTCAGAAAACATCAAAGCAGATATGGCATTGGCCGCAAAATTACCAAAGATGGTCTCATCTAATTTGGTTTTCTCTTCCCTCAAACTCTGGAGTTCTTCCCGAAGTGCTTGGGCTGTATCGGCTTGCCTATCCATTTCCACCTTTAAATCTTTGATTTATTTGTCTTGGTGGGCAATGGTTCGGTCACACTCTTCGGTGGCCAAGTTGCTGGATCCAAGAATTTTGTTGATGCTACGTTCGTGGTGAGCCTTTAGCTTGTTGAGCTTAGCTCGCAATCTAGCATTCTCTGCCTCCAAGACTTTGAAATTTTCTACCTCCTCCACGAGTTTGCATGACTGGGTCAGCAAGCCTGGAACAAAAAATGAAAAGGTAAAATCGAATAAAGATTCAGTACATCATTCAGGAGAGCTAGAAATGCTTACCTTCTTCCTCATCCTTCTCAACTTTTAGTTGTGCATAGGGGATCGTGTGTAGCCTTTTCGATAAGTAAGAGTGTCGAACCCAACGAGGAGCTGAAGGTAGGATAAATATTCTCTCAAGTTCTATCAACCACTGATACAACTCTACGCACAAGTATAGGGGATCGTGTGTAGCCTTTTTGATATGTAAGAGTGTCGAACTCAACGAGGAGCTGAAGGTAGGATAAATATTCTCTCAAGTTCTATCAACCACTGATACAACTCTACGCACAAGTATAGGGGATCGTGTGTAGCCTTTTTGATATGTAAGAGTGTCGAACTCAACGAGGAGCTGAAGGTAGGATAAATATTCTCTCAAGTTCTATCAACCACTGATACAACTCTACGCACACTAAAAGTTTGCATTATCTAGGAAATAAAACTAGTAACAATACGAGTAATAGGGATAGCTTTGCATGATAATAAATAACAAGAAAGTAAAGCTAGTTGCTGCACCAATAAAATACACTAAACTAACAGAACCATGAGTGTGGAATAGTGGTGGTAATTGTGTTGGCTTTATCCATGTTTAAATAGCGAATAGTGTTGGGGATATACTTTCCGGGTATCCTCACAGTTCCTCACTGACCAGGGTGGCCCACTTTGGGTTAGAGCTTTGTTTCACGGGCGGCCCAGTCAGGGAGAAAGACAGAGTCCAATCCGGCTACAGGAAGGCCCAGAAGACTTACCGACTTAGGCCCATAATATTACTTATAGTTCAAGATGTACTCTGTAACCAACTCTTAGTCGTAGCCGGATAGATATCTCCTATAAACCCTAGGCCGGATATCTATATAAGCCATCCTAGGGAGAGCCTTTAGGGCAACACTCTAAACACCTCAATAGTCTACAATCTCAACTCGCACAGGCAAAACCCTTGTAACCCATATTCCGGCTCTGCCGTATTACTGGATTGCTAGCAGGAGTAGGATCCGTCCAAAGCCGGCGGATTCGAACCTGGGTAAAATTGTATGCTCACCGTCTCGGAATACCGTACGTCTCACACCCCTCTCTTCCACACGCCTCGAGGTCCCCCTCATGGCGTACTTGTCCTCAATTCGACGACAGTTGGCGCCCACCGTGGGGCAAGTGAGCTTCGGATCTGCATTCTGATCAGAATATGCAAGAATCGAAATCGGCGAGACTATCGCCGTCGGTCGCATCCTCTACGCCAGCGACGTCCCTCTCATTGTTCTCGACGAGACTTGGATTCCGGCTAGGGAGGCCGTGACTGCCAACACAATCATGTCTTTTGGTGAGATCGATGTGTACATTGGTTTCGCTGAACCTGCCCCACCCACCCTAGGGCTGATGATAAAGGCAGAAGAATCTTCTGGGTCCCCTTTGTCCGCGGAGGCAGTGGAGTTCCGGATCTCAGAAAACCCTCGGATGTATCCTCAGAACAAACGTCGACGTACCCGCATCCTCGGATGAATCGATGACGTCAGCGGACTTCCGAAAGTTCTCCGCAGAATATGAAGAGGAGTATAACTCCAAAGCTACAGAAGAAGGAGAAGCCATGGATGAAGGATCCGGGGAACACTCTCCCAAAGCGCATGATGACATGGACGTCGGAGATAATCCCGAGGTCCAGATGTCCGAAAGTACCGATCAGAGCTTGACTCCGGGAAACGGACCCAAAGCCGTCTTTGCTACCAGCGCTGCCAAGAAGGCAAAGAAGAAGAACAAGACCCCGGGAAAAGACCCTCTGGCAGAAGAGGTGATTGCCGAGGAATACGAAGAAGAATCGGATGGAGCACTTATCCCAGAAGAGCCGAAAAAAGAAGAATCAGTGGATGGACATGTGATCACCGAAGGTGCATGTAAACTCATCGATGTTTCATTAACCACACCTATCCCTACAGCTATAGAACTTACTGCTGAAGAGCTGGACGAAAGGGCCCAAGCCCTAGAAGCGTGTCGTCAACAACTCCTAGATGAAGCCAAAAACATCGAGGAGGAGGAGAAACGCATGGCAACTAAGGATTACATGTCTCGGTTGCATCAGAAGACACGGAAACGTCACACCAATGACAACCAATTCCCGCAGGTCCGCGGCGTCCTTTTCGGAGATGAGATGGGGAAGCCACGGAAAGATAGCAAACGAGATTGGGTATATCCAACCCCAGTACAGAATACCGTGGCGGCCCGAGAAATTTTATCGGCTAATCCAGGACCAGAGGAGATCCGTTTAGGAATCAAACTACTCAACAAGGGACTGGAGTAGCAAAAGGTCGCCCTGTCCGGAAGTCAAAAAATGGTCTCGGATTTCGACCAATGTCGCACAGATCCGACATGGGCTGATGTAAGACCCCATCGCGTTCCGGAGCAGCATCATCGCCCCGAACGTCGGGAGGACAATTATTCGAGAACCGGATCGTCAGGACAGCATCACAGAACTGCGCGTGACTGGAGCAACGTCGGCCCAATGGCCAAAAAAGAGGCCATTGCTGCACTGAATCTGAGGAATCCTCCCCGACGAGAATCTAACGATCGAAGGGGAGAAGATAAAGAGAAACGTCGGGAGGAGGATCGTCAAAAAATACCACCTCCTAGACATGCAAGCCGTCCGGCTGAGCCTCACCGTGGTGGGAACGACGGACGAAGGAACGATGGAAACCATGCTGGGACAAGCCGGCAGGGGGCTCGTTGTAGTCAAGACCCTCCCCGGAACCAGAATAATGATGTTCCGGATGGAGGCCGGTGATCAGCCGGAAACTATCCAACTGCCCCACCCTCTCCACCAAACAGTCATCACAATGGCTCCCAAGGGGGACAAGGAGGACGACGTGGCGGAGGAGGTGGTGGCAGAAGCCGAAGTCCGGCTCCAAGGGACCGCAGCCACAGCCGACATTCGAGACGATCTCTATCCCCGAACGACGCAAGGCACAAGATCAACTCCAATATAGAGGCGCGGCGCTACGAAAATGATGATATCTACGTGGGCCCAAAGTACTTCGGACCACGCATCAGAGCTACAAGATTCCCGGAAGGATTTGCTATCTCAAGGCATATCCAAGCCTACGACGGCATTGCTCGGCCAGATACCTAGCTATAGAATTTTCCAAGTTTGCTGCATCGCCAAAGGCGGAAACAGCCTGGTCGCAACCCGATATCTCCCACTTATGTTGCGGAAGACGGCATGATCATGGCTCAATGAACTTCCGGAAAACACCATCCATAACTGGTATGACATGCAAAGTGCATTCTTTCAGAATTTCGAAGGCACATATCGGAGGCCCTGTATGGTCGGAGACTTACAGCGTTGCACCCAGAAGGCCGGAGAAACTTGCCGAGATTACCTCGGACGATGGATCGACACCAAGAACTCCTGTGAAGGAGTAAACGATCAAAGTGGAATCATTGATATCTATATGCTGGGATGAGTTAGACAGACCATGGAATATTGCTCAGCTACATCCCTTTTATTCTCAGTTTATCCTTCTTTGTAATCATATATATGTACATGCTCTGAGAGAAATAAAAGTTTTGGTTGCCTCAAGTTTTTCTGAGAAGTTTTTACCATCTTATTTCCAAATGATCATGTCATAGTCGAAAATACCAGAATGCTTGAAAGTACTTTATGCTCATGTTAATTCTAGTTTAGATTTCCGATTCTAAAATTGCTACCTTCGGGTATAACTCTAAAGTTTCTAGTCTTTACTTTGGTTATTTGTCTGATTGCTGGATGCGGGCATTTTCCGAGTAGTGAATTGTTGGTACTGGAAGCCAGCTTTGTTTCCGAGTTTAAACTAGTTTAGCGATTTAGCTCCGTTGCTCGGCAAAGTTTCCGGCAGAAGGTTTAGCTGGCTCACAAAAGGAACGAGGCAGAAAGCCAGATAGACAATAAGTATAGACGAAGTAAACATTTTAGGCACACAAAAAATCTAAAGCCAAAAGTGCTGAATAGATCAAAAGCTTAGCACTAGCAAAATAATAGTACTGCATATATACAGGCCCATCACGTTTTTCAGAATAACACAAATATTTCTATTAATCTATGATGCAGGAGAGGAAGGAGTTGCTGGCTCGCTGGATACACCACATTGGTATCGTTCCGAGATGTCCACATCCGACATGGTGCATTCATCGTTGGAAACTTCTGCGGAATCTTCTGGAGGCGGAGGTGGAGTATCCACGCGGGTGAAGAAAGGAGTCTCGTAGCTGGTCAAATCAGCCACGTGACACCCATATCCGTGCAGGAGTCCATGATAGCTTGAATGTTCTGCTCCTGGCTGTCTTCATCTACTTTGTAGTACCCTCTGGTCACTTGCCATATTTCCACGTTTCCATGGTGGCTCATGACCATGGTGAGAGCGTTTTGCGCCGCCGTCCGCGTGTAAGACATGTTCCAATCCTGGACAAGTTGCGGCATTTCTTTGGCCTTGTCCCGCACCTGAAAATCCGACATGCTATGCATGTCCGGAATCTTGAGAGCTTCGCCAATGTCTTCAAGGGATTGGCAGAAGTCATGAAGCAGGTCACCGACTTGGGTAAGCCGGTGGATGCGACGCTCAGCAGAGGTGGAGTCCATCAAGTTCAGAGGATCTGTAAACAAAGACAGTTAAAGAAAAATCCAACATTGGAAGAAGTCGAAGAAAAAAGACAAGTCAGACAGATGGAATGTACCGAAAATGACGTCGTCAATTTTGATCTTCTCTTCCCGAAGACTCTCGAGTTCAGCCCGGAGCGCCTCGGAAAGGTCTCTCTCTCTGCACAACTTATTATTGAGGTCCAAGATTTTTTGATCCTGAGCAGCAATCTTGCAATCACGCTCATAAGTAGCCATGGAGGAGGACTCAAGGATTTGAGCAATGCTCTTTTCATGAGGCCTCCGAGGGCTGCTGTTGGGGATATACTTTCCGGGTATCCTCACAGTTCCTCACTGACCAGGGAGGCCCACTTCGGGTTCGAGCTTTGATTCACAGGCGGCACAGTCAGGGAGAAAGACGGAGTCCAATCCGGCTACGGGAAGGCCCAGAAGACTTACCGACTTAACCCCATAATATTACTTGTAGTTCAAGATGTACTCTCTAACCAACTCTTAGTCGTAGCCGGATAGATCTCTCCTGTAAACCCTAGGCCGGATATCTATATAAGCCGTTCTAGGGAGAGCCTTTAGGGCAACACTCTAAACACCTCAATAGTCTACAATCTCAACTCGCACAGGCGAAACCCTTGTAACCCATATTCCGGCTCTACCGTATTACTGGATTGCTAGCAGGAGTAGGATCCGTCCAAAGCCGGCGGATTCGAACATGGGTAAACTTGTGTGCTCACCATCCCGGAATACCGTACGTCTCACACCCCTCTCTTCCGCACGCCTCGAGGACCCCCCCATGGCGTACTTGTCCTCAATCCGACGACAAATAGATCAGGTTCATTGTCTTCGATGCAGTTTTCTATGTGGAAGAGGCTAAATATACATGCGCTTCACTACATGGAATTACATGTACTATATGATTGGATTGTTAGCAAACATCCGTAAGTACTAATCAATGCATTAAGGTTTCTCCAACCATAGGCTTAAGTTTAATGGTCCTCTTACTCCTACATTCAACGTTCTGGTTTGCGTCCTCGGGTTTCTGTCACTCTGGCAGAACTCCTCCTTCCTTTTACACATACTACAAACCCTTTGACATTTAATCCATGCGCGCACAAATATAATAGACACCAAATGACTGTACCATATCAACATACAACTCTAATGAACCAAAGACGTTCAACCATTCAATCTAAGAACAAAGAAACTACGCAAACATGACATAGATCATAGGATTATAACTTATAGCATCAAACACCATGTTTACATAGGACGGTACAGAGGTGTGTGGGAGGATGAACCACTGCATACTAGGAGGATTAGGTGATGGAGATGGTGGTGAAGATGGTGAATAGGACGGCGGCGGCACTGCCAGCGGCACGGGGGACTCCTTCCCCGCCACCGGTATCATGGGGGAGCACCGCCCCTTAGCCCCCTTCCTTCATGGCTTCTTAGGAGCCCTCCGCCATGGAGATGGGATCCATGGGGGAGGCAAAAATGTGGATTTGGTGGCTGCAAATTCTTGGGTGGAGATGCCCTGGACGAATTAGATTTCCTCCCTTTATATAGCTTCTCGGATTCCCGTCACCCCATCTTGGGCTGCAGTAAATCAGGCCTAAAAGGCCTATCCGGACTCAGAATCAGCTAAATTTTATGTCTAGAACGTTTGGCGCGAAATTTCCAAGAAATTTGTAGTTGAAGAGTCTTCCGTTTGACACTGCCTTCGACCTGAAAGGTGACCATCGTGAAAAACAGTTCTGAGATGGATTTCTGGAAAAATCCCAATTTGACTCCAACAAGGTTTCCACTTGTATTCTTGGTAATTCCTACACATCAAAGTGTAAAACAAGAACATTGTGCACTTTTGCAACTATTAGTAGGTTAGTCCAAATAAATCATAAACTTTATACAAAAAGTAGTGTCTAAAACATATTATTAGCATAAAACCATGAAGAATTATAGATACGTTATGGACATATCAATTTTCAAGCCGGGAAGCTTTAACCCCTTTCCGTTTGGTGCAAATATTCTTCAATAATTCCTGGTTGTAATAATTAACTTTCTGTAAGTCATTATAGTAACCAGAGTGAGAAGTCTACTAAGACTCGTGATGTTATTTAAAAATTCTAGCATGAGCCTTAGGGGCTACACTACTTCGTTCTTTATTATCATAAAAGAATAAAATCGGATTTCTATATAACTAGTTCCTATCCGACTTCATGCTTGAGTGATAGAGGAAATGATATAAAGACAAATGAAAAGAGTCGGAAAATGACTTACAATGTGATCATGATGCAGCTTGTTGAGGTTGGTGTTGATCTGAGTAGGAACTTAACCAGCCCCTAATCTCTCATCTCGAGCATGAATCTGTCCCAACAAATCTTCAAGATTCACATCCTCGACTTATTGAGCCTCTTCCTTGACATAAATGTCCTGAGATTCTAGACAAGTAAATGCTAGCTTCTGAATCTCTTCTGCGCTTTTCCTGGTAAGGCCAAGGTTGGCAGAACCAAGAACCTTCAGAATATTCATCGCAAATGTATTAGTTGAGGGATCATTATCCTTGGAGGGTTCATCCTTATCTACTCCCAAGTCACTAATAATTACGTTGGTTTGAGAACTGCCAATCACTGGCTCTTCATCTTCAACATTGCTAGCGTGTGGAGACGAAACATCCTCCGGTGCTAATGATGAGCTGGGTTTGGGAGTCGGAGGAGCATTTTCCGGAGAACTTAAATTCAACTTTTGCTGGCATAGAGTCTTCATAGGTTTCCCCTTCCCTTCGTCCATGGTTTATCCCTAAATCGTAAGATGAACACCATTATGATTCAGAAAGAATTTAAATCAAAATACAAGTAACGATAGAGGAACTTACTTTTTGATGACTAGCGGCGTTTGCGGGCCAACCAAAACAACCGGTGTCTTACGCTTCCGAGTAAGGGTCTCCGGCAGTTCTTCAAGTTCCTCCTCATAAAGAGGAATCAAATCTTCAAGTGGATAACCCTCGAGGGGAGCAAGCTCCGACTCGGGGAGTTCAACAACCTAAACGTCAGAAATATCTCAGGATTCCAATATGATAAAATGTAAAAGACAGAAAAACACAACATGTAAAATCCGAATAACTTACTGGGGTTAGAGGATTCTCCACGGTATACATCTTCATGGAGACCTCTGGTACTTTCTGGTTAACTAGCTCCTTGATCAACCATTGAATCCAAGTTTTGTAGTCCTTGGTGGGGATCGGAGTGGGGATAACCTTCAAGTTGTCCTTCTTGTCGAGGGTGACTAAATGCATCATCAGGTTCCTGTGGTACTGAAGAGGTTGAATCCGACTTGATAGCTAGCAATGGACTAGGTCGGACCCATTCAGGACCTTGTTCTTCATCAAGAACTCAATCCGCCTCTTAGTGCGTATCAAGTCTTCAGATAGAGCCAACGCTTCTGCATCCCAAGTTTCTTGGTGGGTTGCAGCACCGTCAACGAAAACCGACAAGCCTTCCAGCTTACCTGGAGTCAGGATACCCTTATGGTAAAAGAGAGTGGCTGGCCATTTCTTCATTTAATCGCTAGCTACGACCTTGGGGTAGACTCGATATCTCCTAAGGACTAAGCTAAGAGTTCCGGTATTGTAAGGAACATCGACAGTGATAGAATTTTTTCGAGTACTAAAATAATATCGAAAAAAGAGCAGACTCGGTTTAGTTCTGAGAAAACCCTCACAAAGAGAGACATGGGCACTAAGCTCTAATATAGAATTTGGGGGGAGATTGTGAAGCTGGATGCCATAGTAGTTAGTTACCTCTCAAAAGAACTCTGATGGCAAAAAGCTAAGGCCATGATCCAGATGGGTTGCAAAGTGAACCCGTTCGCCGTCGCGCAGTGTAGGGAGGGCCTCGTTGAAGCCACTCCGCCATGCGCCAACGCAGAGCAGACCTTCTTCCTCCATGATTTTGAGCTTCTCGTCATTGATGACGCTTGGGATCCAAATTCCGCGATACTTGTTGTCTTCGACCATCGATGATGCCGCACCTGTAGAACTGGAAGCAACGACCATCTCGCTAGAGGATTTACCAAGAATGGGCGGCACTCGTGGGTTTGGTGGAGGAGCAAGAGGAAGATGAAGAACATGAGCAGCAGTGGAGAAACGAATGAGGTGATTTTCCCTCTTATAGTCCATCTGCACCAAGATTAGCGCTAAATGCGTCGTAACCGCCACGCGTCGTGGAACAGGAGGGGAAACTTCCTCGCGAAGCCTCCACCGCCTCGATCTTTGCATTCGCATTAAAACGGTGCTTCGGTTCCACGCGATACGGACCCACCAATGGTCATGCTGATATAATATTTGTTAGTGACGTGACAAGACCTGAAAATTTATCAGGTTACGTCATAGACCAAATTCCAGCTTAGTTTGAAATCATAGTTTGAAATCAAGCGTGGAAGCAATGATGAGATATCAACAAGTCTGACTCACTTATGACTCGGATCCTACACTTTTTTTTTAAGTTTCAGGAAACCTTCAAGATTTTGCAGCCGAAGAAGAATCCCCCTAGATGATGGAATCTGACTTTGGATCTTGGAGGATTCCGTGGGCTACTGTTGGAGATATACTTTTCGGGTATACCCACCATGACTCGCTGACCAGGGTGACCCACTTTTGGGTTAGAGCTATGCTTCACGGGACACTTAGTCAGAGAGACAATATGGAAGCCCATCTAGCTATGGGAAGGCACAAAAAACTTACTGACTTAGGCCTATAGGAATACTTGCAGTCCAAGATGTACTCTGTACCGACTCTGTATCATAGCCGGATAGTACTCTTCTGTAACCCTAGGCTAGATGACTATATAATCTGACCTAGGGATCAACCTTTAGGGCGCACACTACCAACCACAACTCGCACAGGAAAAACCTCTATTGTAATATGTTGTACTTCCGGCTTTGCCGATATACTGGATTGCTAGCAGGAGTAGGATCTGTCCACCGCTGTCGGATCTGAACCTGGGTAAGATTGTGTGATCACCGTCCCGGATAACCGTACGTATCACACCCCACCTTTTCCTACACCTCGAGGACCCTCTCATGGCATACTTGTCTTCAATGCGACGACACTTATCGGTTGCTGCTCGCCCTTGTTCCTTGACATGGGCAAACCGCGCCGCCACTCCCACAATGGTGCAGATCTGACGCATATGATTCTCATAGTCACTCTATTTATCCTTCGTGCTGATTATTCCCTGCGAGATAGAGATAAAGGCGAGAGAATGAAAAAAGATAAAAGTAGAGGAGGGAGGTTGACAACAGGACGTGCATGTGCACTTCCATGTGAAGCTACCGGTATCGCTCACGGGGATCGAGGTCAGAAATATACGTATTGATCAGCTTGCCAGAAGGAACGTGGTGCACCATGGTGTTGCTATGGTGCAAAATGTTGGTCGAAGATGGTCATCCGCCGTTCCCCCAATGCCGCACACCAGATTACACGTGTTGGTTTTTCATCTAGTCTGATAAAAAAGAGGTAGGCCCTATGTGCACAAGGAGAAATTCTTTCAAAGAGAGACGGTGGACAACATGTTTACTAGGAGGCCTTTGACAGATGCGGGCCGTGTCTCTGGACAGTGAGAAAGTTGAGGCCATGCAAGGAATACGACATGGTGGATGGAAGGCGATGTAGGTCTATCACGTGAACAATGATAGCGACGAAGTCACATCCCTACACCAAAAAAGTGATAGAAGAGGAAAACAGAAAATACATAGAGGTCCCTGTAGACCGCACAGAACAGTGGTTGAGTTCACACTCACCTTATTACTGCATGAGGTGGTTGCGCGATGCCTTCTTTCTTTGCAATAGTGAGACGCAGGCCGACATTGTATCTGTGCGTTTCCCCGAGGACAACCGCCACCACTGGTTGCCCGTGTAGCGGAGTATGCCCACGTTGTTACAACTTGCCCTATTTTGTCCGCACGTCGTATAGAAAAATGTGGCGCCGTGTTGTTGTCATCTGTCTGTGAATGCGCCACCGCCACGTGCCACCGCGAGCCGAATGGTTCCCCGCTCTCAAAAAGATGACAACAACATGGCGCCATGTGGCTGCCCAAGTCAACGCTCGTTCACGCCGTTGGCTCCATAAAAAAGTTAGCGGAGGAGCAGAAGCGGACGACAACGACAATTGAAGGTAAGCAGGAGGAGAGAAGATAGCAAAAACCGCATGATGTTTTCTGCTCACGTCCATGGGCAGAGGCAGTGCTGGCTCCGGGTGTGATCACCGGAGCGGTGCACTCCACGGATGACGCGAGTGAGAGGAAACATGGTGGAGGTGGTCGGAGGAGAGAGGATAGATATCACGTGGAGGGCAGAAGCTTTTATATTCGAAAGAAGCGGCACGCAAATCCTGATCTGTTCTCTCGTGTGAGTGGGAACCACCACATTCATGATCTCCGCGCGAGAACCTGCGATTGTCTATTGCGTACGATGTGAGGTCCACTCTACGCCACGAGAACCCGCGATCGTCTGAAGTCTACACTTAGGCCGTCTATAGTCTATGGTGTCAGCTCGACTATACGCCACGAGAAACCGTGCACGCCTACAGTCTACAATGACATGTTCGCTCTCCGCCCGCGAGAAATCGCATAATCTACGTCGTACCGCTGACACACGACATGGGTTTACGTAGTCACGTCGCCTCTGGACGACCCCACGTCCGCGACTTCCGGCATGGGCTTATGGTGACACGTCAGTTCTGGATGGACCCCACGTCCACGAGAAACCGCGGCCGGTATGGGTTTACGACGCTATGTCGGCTATCTGCTAGCCCCATGGCCAAAATAAACCGTGGATAGTATAGGCCCACATTGCCACGTCAGCTACAGGCGGCCCCACCACCTGATGGGTGCGGAGGCGTATCGCGCCTGAAACACTTTCGATGGAGCGATACTCTGCCCGTGATATGCTGACGAAAGGCCTATGACATGCGCAGTCCACTATCATGTGATGCGGGGTACGATGGCGAGTGTGACACTCGTCTGCGTTAGGGAATCTTTTGCCTGGCCCGAGGGGATCCTGCATCCCGAAAGAGTAGGACTCTGTTGCAACGGCGCCGCGTGTCCTTTAGGTCGTTCATCCCACTGCCGAAAAGAATCGGAACCACATGGATAGCAATTTGAGCTAAAACAATCTACCGCTATTATTTACTCTGACCACTTCTTTTTTAGCTCTATCAAAACTATATTGCATCAAAGTGTGTGGAAATAAACTAAAATCACACGAGGCAGCTCAAAGTCTTATAGGGAGGAAACTACAGATAATAGAAGAAATAAGGAACAAAGAAACACGACACCCAACCTTTGGTGGTGTACTATATTTTCATGTTGAAAAAAACTAGTACACATTAGGTATATTATAACCGAGTTAATTAGGAAGCCTCTCACGACTTCACCATTTCTGGCCATTAGATCGTCGTTCCCTACAGTTTTGGGCCGCTTGATCTCCCTCAATCCCGCATTTGGGCTGGATGTCCCTAGGGGAAGCTACTCTACAGATCAAATCGGCCCACCCTGGTTAATTGGGCACTAAAATTCACCAAAGCCTAGTACCTAGGCAATTTTGTGTAGCACCTATACCGTGAGGCATCGTCGTGCGAGAGCAGGTGCCCACAACGTCGGTAGGGGAAAACAAGACGATGGAGGAGCGCCACCGTGATGCATGTAGGTGCGCCGCTTAATAGAAGAAGTACTGGCCACTACTTGGCGACGATAGTGGACGCAATTTATTACTCTCTCGCCTCTTCTCCTTCCCTTTACGAGCCTACATATGCTGATCCCTGATTTATTTGAGAAATCCTGCTAGGCTCGGCCAACGATTGTGCCAGCGCAGGTCCTTCTCTCATGACCTATGAGAATCTACCGATCATTCACCTTGGTTGCTACGACTGTAGATCGCACTCCTGTGGCAATCCGATTGGAAGAGGACATGAGAGCGAAGCACACATCACGTGATGATTTTGTAGTCTTGGTCGTCCACGCTCATACCTGCTCTTGCCGCTTGTGCTGAGCGGCATGAATATTGGCATCTGAAGCTTTCGCCCGGCGTAGACGTCGTTTCAATCCCCTGTAACCAGTCAGTCTAAATTCCCAGTTACAACTTCCTATTTTTTACCTGCTTTACGGCCACAATATCGTGCAGCTGGGCTATGGATTTTTCGCCCACGTCACATGTATATATTTCATGCACCTATGTATTCCGTTTTGGTGGAAACTCGCATATATGAAAAATAAAGTTTATTTTGTTGCAGAAAGTTGTATCATCTATTTTCAGTAAAAGAGCTAGCAAAGTTGTGCCTCCGCCTACTTTTATTTGTATGGTCACAGATAGAACAATGCATCTTTTCATCACTGATCAGATCAGGTACATCTCTGCCACCGACCTATTACAGACATGCTCGGGAATTGTACAAACTTTGTAGCTGTACTTGTTCTTTATATTTACACCTCATCTATTTAATGTCTCCGATTGTTTATATTAAACATAGTTTCTAAGTATCTTTCAGAAGTTGGAAAGGGTTGAATTTGGCATCAACATATTTATTAATAGAGAAAAAACTGGCCAAGGTATATATATCTATAGGGTAACTAAATTCCTTTATTTTTGCAACTTAATATCATTATCATTATTTTTATTTTTGCTCTGCTCTATGCTTTCCAAAAAATTAGTGTTGCAGGACATTACAATTGAGACTATCATTAGTGTTCCAGAATATTCTTTCACGGGAGGCTGATGTTTATGTACCATACATGATCTTTAGCAACACAAGGTATACATGTCCATACGACAAAAAATCCACATAGGTAGAAATTGCCATATTTCTGCCATATTCCATATGATGTTCCACTTCTTTTATAAGAGATTGTCAAAACATGCTATATTTTGCTTCAGGATCGAACATCCTCTTGGCATTCTCTAAGAATGGCACTGGTACCACTGCAAATGATATGATGGACATAGGTCTGATGACCCAGGACTTCTTCGGTGCCATGAAGGAGATTGCAGCCTCGTCCCCCATGTTCGTGGAGCCGCCGTCAAAGATGTCGCCTCACATATAAGATATGATCTCCAACATACCAATACTCTCAAGGAGGACATTGGAGAAAAGACATTGTTAGTTTTCCAAGAATTTTGAGCTGAACACAAAGCAATTGATCATTTCACTTATTTATATTTGTCTTAGACAATTTAACGGTTTTTTTCCTTTTTCTACTCTATAACAAAATAAATAAGATAAAGGCTAGAGCAACTACATCCTTGTTTATTGAATAATTACTTTAAATGAATCATATTTAACAATACCTTAACAATAATAAATGGTAGAATATTTATCCACATATTTCTATAAATGTATATTTGAATCTAAAATAGATGGGCGCGACAACATGCGTCATCATGATCTAACATGAAAAGAGAACTGATGCAGTAAACCAGTAACGATTAAGAAATTTGACTATTTATTATTTATACTAATAATGGCGCACCGGCACGCCGCGTCCTTGTAATAATTCGTGAGGTGAGAATATTGAGATAATTCTCTATACAGGTGTAACGGCAGTTCAGATCGTTCAGATCGTTGTGGATGCAGAACGAGAAATAGTAATTGGTAATACTGATATTCTTTTCCGTTAATTTCTGAGTGTTAGGAAAAAAAAAGAAATATGTTGAGATGGTAGCGTCAAACTTGTTTGTCCAGGTGTATAAGTTTTACTTCAGAATGTCACAAATATATAAAATCTGGCACTAGCGAGGTCAAGATACACTCTTTCATAAAACTAAACATGTTATATTTTGAAACGGAGGGAGTATATAAAAAAGAAAGAAATCATGCTACATGGTTATCAGTCTGAACGGCGGCGCGCCTTCATCTCGTGCTAATGTTTGTAGTCTTTGCTAGGTGGTCCATCGATCTATTTGTAATTTTTATTATTTTTAGGCCTCTTTGTACTACTGTTGATGATTATTAATAGATCGGTGGAATTTTCGCAAAAGAAAAAAAAATCATTCAAGTATGCATCTTGAAATTCAGATTGCATATTTGTCCCACACTGACCTTCTGTGCAACACAACAATGCATCGTCTTCCTACAAAATTACATCAATTAGTGGAGGAAGCTAGAGGTTTGCAGGTTCATTTATGCAAATAAAAGCCGAATTACCTATAATGCATAGTGCTGAAGATAACCATGAAATCCAACCTAAACATTCCGTTGTTCATGTAACTATATATGAATAAAAAAACTTGGAATAACCAAATATTAAGGATCAAAGGGACAGATTGTTATAAACATGTAGAAGCTGTGAATGAATAATTGCTATTCCACACAGAGCTTAAATCAGTAGGTAGAATTCAGAGCCATCGAGAAAATAAATTCGGTAGGTATCAACCATTTTATGCCCTTTTTATATGCTAGATGCCTCTAAACAGTTGGTACTTGGTACCTCATCTTTATGGATGCCATTCTCATCCAAATTTTTCTGTTAACACAATAACATACAACTCTGAGTCATCATCGGATGAGTAGTTAAGTGTCTTTGGCCATTGAGTTGGAGTCTTGGACCATTTGGGCTCAAGTGTCTTTGGTCGATTAAATTATTAGTCACTAGATCAATATATACCTAATAATAAATGACAGATTGTTTCTTGTCGTCCAACACTTTTTTGGACAGATTACCCTTACACTAAATTACATAATACCCACCGGTGCCACCGGAGGCAAGAGGATGGCCATTTCCATCTCCACATCCCGAGCGAGAACTATCAGACCTTATCTCTTCCCCTCCCCCCGCTACAGTACCATCAATCGCCGTCGCTTGCTCCGGGTCAATCCGACGCCGATCTCGCTGGCGCTGCCGGTAGAGAGAGGCGAAGGAGCGATGCCGGAGCCCCCTGTATATATTAGTTTAGTTTTAGGCTTTATGCTGGTGTTTGGCTTCTTGCCGTGAGGATCTCTGCGTGCTCTCCGGGCCAGAGCAGTCGATGGTGGGCTCTCCCTCTCCTTGCCGTTTGTGCGGCGGCGCCATGGTGGAGGAAGGCCAGCCGCCGCCTCCAATAAGTCCCTTCCTGGGCGGAGCTTCACTTTGTGGCGTTTTCCCCCTTCCTCGGCTGACCGTGGTGGTGGGGGAGGAAAAGGGGGCTCCGGCCACCGGAGCCAAGCTCGGCGCCTCTCCGCTCCTCTGTCTCCGACGCTCCCGCACGACGTTGCGCGGCAGGTCACGTCCCCTCTGTTGGAGCTTTATTAAGGGCTAACCTCATGGGTGGCCCGATCTTCACGGATCTCGTGGTCAAATCGATGGGAAAGCGAGGGGAAAGGGAGAAGGTAGCGGAAGCGGACACACACCTCGCAAAGAACACGATATACACACACAAAACTCACACGAGGCCACCGGTCCGATAGAATCCTCGCAAGGAAAGATCGGTCAACATGCCCCCTCGATCCCGAGCGGAGAGGGTCTTTACAACTACGCTCACGCAGTCACAAACATAGGCCTTTTACAATGAGGGAGGCACGATGCAAACTCCAACAAGGTGGTGATGATAGTTGGTCCCCTTTGGTAGAAGGGGATGAGGCAAAACTACAGATTCCACAAAAGAGGTTGTCTTTATTCTATCATCTATGCCTAAGCAATACATGAGGGGTGGGGACACTATATATAGGCCAGCCACTTAACAAGGGATAGTTTGGGCATAAAACTAGGGTTTGGAACGGACTAGAGGGGTGCATGGGCCAAGGGCCCAGCTGTTGGCACGTAGGCCCATTAACTTAGGCCGGAGACTCCGGGGTGGGCCGGAGACTACGGGGTGCAGTGGCCGGAGACTCCGGGGGTGGCCAGAGACTCCGGGGTAGGCACCGCTCTCCGATGTAGACTCCGGGGAGGTGTACTAAATGCTCCTGGGCGAGTCCGGAGTCCTGGCCGAAGTCATGGCCGGAGACTCTGGTGCTGGGGGCAGAGACTCCGGGCTTCAGCGACGGAGACTCCGGTGCTTCTGCTGCATCTTATTTCGTCTCCTATTCCAAGCCTCCGTCTTGTCGGGCTTGGTGCTCCGGGCCTCCTCACTTGCCTCCGTACTTGTCGGTATGAACCTATCATGAATCGGGGATGGGGTATGAAGTACTGTACCATTCGATAGGGTAGGAAGCGGGCTCACATAGAGGAAAGGATTCACCTTTCGAGTGTCATAAGTTGGAGACCTTGACGTGGCAACGATCGTAGGTCGGGCTACATCATCTCCCCCTTCAAAAAGAGTCGTCCTCGACTCTACATGCTCATCACAAAGTATAAGAGGTCGAGAGACCTTCTTGATCCTGGGGTTCACCATATAGTTGTCCTCAGGGAGATTGAATTGACAACACTTCAGTGTTCCTTCACTTTTCATAAAGCCTACAAAGATCACAACAAAAGTGAAGCAATACTCAAAGAGTAGCCAATTCATGAATATTATAACATGAGTCCTTGATTAGAAGAAAGTCACCTTATAGTGTATAGATAGCTCGATGAAGGGCAACCATAGGTAACTCTCTTCGGTTCGTCGTGTCAACTTATGGTTGGTAGAGGTTGACGCGTATGCAATTGTACCTTCACACAACAAAGACCAAACAAAATATTTTCGTGCGCGATAGAGGAGCATGTCCTTTGTGACATGTCCATTCTTGTTCACAACACTATTATCACAACTCAAGTAAAGCAAACAAAATGCATATACAAGGTCAAAGCGCATGGAAATTGTTTGAACATCAACCAAATGTGGAAGATCAAAAACTCCATATAACATCTTAGTGTGGCACTCAAAGTAATTGACTAAAATATCGATCAACATCTTGGATGCAAAGCTAGGATAATTCGGCAAAAACAGATGAGGAATGATATCCAAAACAACATCATTATGTGTGTAAACCAACCATCAGAAAGAGAAATTGTTCAATATGTTGGATGCCACACACAAATCATCAAAAGCAAAGATTATGGGCATATGAGTATCACAAGCGGAAGAAAAAACATCATGTTTACAAACAAACCATATGAACTTCCTT
This sequence comes from Avena eriantha, assembly GCA_910589775.1. Taxonomy (NCBI): domain Eukaryota; kingdom Viridiplantae; phylum Streptophyta; class Magnoliopsida; order Poales; family Poaceae; genus Avena; species Avena eriantha. Next base: position 106,391,586 of record OU342740.1, on the reverse strand, counting down.
ATGTTTGTTGCAACAACAATACGAGGTACTTGAGAGTTCTCATGACAATAGATGCTCATAATGGCATTATGGTTGCACACAAAATATCGGAAAGAGAAATTGTTCAACATTTTTATTGCAACACACAAAGCATCAATATCCATTAGCAAAGGAACATGATTGTCACAAGGTGAAAGAATACCATCAACATGCTTGCAAGCTAACAATATGAAAGAGCAATTTTTCAACATGAAAGATGCAAAGCATGTAAAAGGTATCAGAGCTGGGTTGGATCTTGAACTCACTTGGGGGATGCTCTCTAGAACTCTTTTTGTCAACTCGTGCTCAACCAAGGTTGACATTATCGTGTAGGTACCTACACACATCAAACACAAAAGGAAAACGTGTGTGCATGGTAGAGAAACACATCATCCATCATGACGTATCTCTTCTTGCACATCACCATTATTTTCAATCAAGTGTGAAATAGATGCATGGTGATTATGCAAGTGGGCAGCATGCTTATCATGGCATTCATCAAAATCTCCAAAATTTGAGAAAGCTATGTGGGGCATCTCAACATAAATCATATGATAATTATTGTTGCAAGAAAAACAAGTGAAAGATCAACCATCCATATTATTGCTAGAAACAGGAGAAATTGTAAAACATCCATAACAAAGCATGGTCTGAGGGGTACTATTTTTAACATCATTGCGAGCAAAACATTGGAAAGAGCAATTGTTCAACAAAGTGCAAGCAATGATATCATCAACGTAATGTTTAGAGCATGGTATGTCTATGGCAATATCATGACAATAGAAGGATTCCACATCGTCATCATGATGCATAGCAAAATCAACACATGGGAATAAGAGTGGAACATATGTCATGTCACAAGTATCATCCATAGCATGTAAATCAACACAAGTCATCATGTACACTAGTAGGATCATGGCATCATCAACACCCATATTTTTACCTTGTTCATACCTCTCATATGAAAGGGTGTTGTGGTAGTATTGGCCTTCATGTGGGCGACGTCTTCATCCAATATGGGGATGGAGTCATCTTCATCCACCATGTACATCTTCTCGGTGGGAAGTGTCATCATCTCCAAGCTTTGCGCTTCTTGATTCATGGAACCTAGCACAACATGAGAGAACACACTAGAGGTAGAGGGTAAGTCGTTAGAAATCAAAATGGCCTCACATGACATATCAACTATCACTCTCAACTCACTCGGTGTATCACTCATGACCTTCAAGTGGAAGAACTCAGTCTCACATATGGTGGAGTCACTCATCTCACTCTTGTTTTCACTCAAGTTGGCTAAGTGGCTCGCATACTCACATGGGATTGGTACCACACGATCACTCAAGCATATAGGGATAGGCTCGGTGTGCTCAACTCCATGCGCCTCCTTTGGCGAAGGGAAAGTCCCATTCTCACCATTATCGACCTTTTCGCCTTCAAAGTTGTATGCCATAAGATGGTCATCGCTCACCTCCATGGTCGAAGGAAAAATCCCATGCTCGACCGTCATGTCGCCATCTTTTAGTCGTGGTGGAAATAGGCTCATGTTGTTGTCGAGAGCGGTGCTCGGATCGACTTCATCATATATGTGGCCTTGCCTTCCTCCATCTTGAAGTGTAGACTCTTGACTTGGAGCTTGCTCGTCCTCTTCGGTGACCACCTTGGCTTGTGTATTGGTGCACTCCCAAAACATATGACCTTGGTGTTGGAATTTGCCACATATGATGGTTGGGCATGCGCATGGGTAGTGAGTGACATTGGTCGTTGCACTTGTAGCATAGGGGTGTTTCCTTTTGTACTTGGGGTGCCATTGAGGTGGTGGCCCTAGAAGAGGATACCACATGTTGAGGAGTGTGGTTGTAGCTTGAGCTTGCTCTTGGGGCCATTGTGGTGGCGGCACAAGTAGTAGAAGGTGCCTTATGATGATGTTGTCGACGGAGGTTGTTGGCATGCCTTGTCGAAGGTTTACGTAGGTGGCGCACTTGGTCATCCATATGACGCTCGCGACGATGCTCCTTTTCCTTGGTACTCTTCGTATGCTTGAGGCGCCGTCTTGAAGTGGACTCGTTAAGTTTGGTGAGCATGGTCATGTTCTTGGTGAAGTTGTCGTCCATGTCGCGCTTGAAGTTGTCTATGTCGCGCTTGAAGTTGTTGAGAGCGCTTTGGATCTTGTCCATTTTATGGTGGACCTTGGCGCTCTCGAGGTTGTTGTCGTTCTTGAAGTCATCCATGCTTGGGGAGTCGTTGTTGATGTAGTACTCCATATTACCCAAGCATGTGGAGCTATTTTCGGTGTAGTGCTCCATCATTTCATCCATGCTTGTGGAGGCATTTTCATGGTGGCCTATCGTGGATTCTTCATAGAAATCATCCTCAGTTCCAGAGTCCCTAGACATGATTCACAATACCAAGTGGTGTATATGGAAGTGGTAGGGGGTATGGATGCAACGTCAAACCTTAATTTACCTTGGAAGATAGTATCGTGCCAGTGGGCACACTTGAGAGCAATCAAAACCTAGTAAAGTAAAGTTCATGCGGAACACCAAAACCAACTAACCACTAAAAAACTCACACACACAAAGCTTATGATGGATGGGTATGGAATGTGGCATGTCAAAGAACAATCTGAACTCAAGATGTTGTAATGGCAAGTAAAGAACCACGATGATCACAAAGCAAAACAAGTCAATCTACAAGATATAGGAATTATGTACAAGGAAACACACGTTGGGATAAATGGGACTTGCGTGACGGAGAAATTGAGCTAATAACCAAATGATTACCTAGCGAAGACTATAAGCTCGTGTCGCACAAGTGCAAGGAGAGACGCTAGTTCGATCGCAATAAATTGGTGGGCTACAATATATGCACAATAAGTACCACATATATGATGTACATTGATGTTGCACTTCCGATTCTATGAGGCACTTGTTTCCTTGTTTATTTTCTTCTTTTTCTTTTTCTATTTTTTCTCTTCTTTTTCACTTGCCTCTTTCCTTGTGCCAACAACTATACAAGATAACTATATGAGAAAGCGTGCTCACAACTTTTGCTCGTAATTATACAAGGTATCATATATGCATAACCCAAGCAATCATAGGAGTAACTAGTCTAATTAGGTGTTTGTTGGTCGCAAAGATAGTGTAGTTCACAAAGGAATGCAAGTGGGGAGAAGTCATGGAATGTTTATACCTTTCATCGCTGATCTTTACCCTTTATTGTTGGATTCCGCCTTGTTCAAGGAATTTGGATGGATTAGATAACATGAACCACATGGATGATTATGTACAACACCTTCTCCTCTTCGAAACAAGCTAAAGAACACTAAAACCTGAGTTCGAGTGCAAAAGTTATACTCAAAACTGTGAAGCGGTTTTTCTGTCTACAAGGGGCGGAGACTCTGATCTGGGGGGCCGCAGACTCTAGGGGGCGAGACTATGGGCTTCGGGGTCCGAGACTCCAGGTTCAGGGTCAGCTGCGCGTCCAGAACTCGAACGGGAAGCGTTTTGGCAGAAAAACTCGAACCAAAACCTCAAATTGATGGGGGGAAATCAAGGAATTAGGCTATGAAAACACAGGGGAAGGTAGATCAACAAGTTTAGCAAGTAATCCACATATCAAAACCTACCAAAACTCACTCAAATCACATATCAATCCAAAACAGGAATTGAGGATATTTTTGGTGAAATTTTCGAATTTATGGAGAAAAGACCAAATCGATGAGAAATTCGTGGCAACCAAAAGCTGTTGATACCAGATATTGAGGGCTAACCTCGTGGGTGGCCCAATCTTCATGGACCTCATGGTCAAATCGATGGGAAAGCGAGGGGAAAGGGAGAAGGTAGCGGAAGAGGACGCACACCCCGTGAAGAACACGACGAACACACACAAAGCTCACATGATATAAGGCCGATTGCTCCCGCCGGTGGCCACCGGTCCGATAGAATCCTCGCAAGGAAAGATCGGTCAACATGATCCCTAGATCCCAAGCAGAGAGGGAAGAACACCTTGGAGAGGGTCTTGACAACCACGCTCACGCACTCGCCAACGTAGGCCTTGTACAACGAGGGAGGCGCGATGCAAACTCAAACGAGGTGGTGACGATAGTCGGTCCCCTTTGGTAGATGGGGATGAGGTAAAACTAGAGATTCCACAAATGGGGTTGCTTTAGTCTATCATCTATGCCTAAGCAATACATGAGGGCGTGGGGGCACTATATATAGGACAACCACTTAAAAAGGGGTAGTTTGGGCATAAAACTAGGGTTTGGAACGAACTAGAGGGGTACATGGGCCAAGGGCCCAGCTATTGGCACGCAGGCCCATTAACTTAGGCCGGAGACTCCGGGGGTAGCTGGAGACTTCGGGGTAGGCGTCGCTCTCCGGTGAAGACTCCGAGGAGGTGTACTAAACACTCCTGGGGAGAGTCCGGAGTCCTGGCCGGAGACTCTGGTGCTGGGAGCCTGAGACTCCCGGCTTCAGGACCGGAGACTTTGGTGCTTCTGCTACAGCTTCTTCCGTCTCCTCTTCCAAGCCTTCGTCTTATCGGGCTTGGTGCTCCGGGTTTCCTCCCTGGCATCCGTACTTGTAAGTATGAACCTGTCATGAATATATGACGGAGTATGAAGTAGTATACCATTCGATAGAGTAGGAAGTGGGCTCGCATAGAGGAACGAATTCAACTTTAGAGTCCATGACGACTTGGCATAAGTTGTATACCTTGATGTGGCAACGACCGTAGGTCGGGCTACATCAAGCTTTCTCCATGGTTTGGGTGAAGGTGGCCAGGAGTGTTTTAATAAGGTGTGTGTTGACCATCGTGGTGGTGAAGTTGCAGATGTAGCGGGGCTCTTGGCCGGCCATGGTGGCGAGGAGGTGCTTCGTGGTAGTCTGCGGGAGGGTGAGCCCATCTCCCCCTTGGCTGGCCTTGGTGGCGAGGGAGGGTGGTGCGATGTGTCGCACTGTAACTCTGCTGCACGGTGGTGGTGGCCCTCACCCATGGGAGTGGGTCTTGGTTCGGTGGGGCGATGCATTTCAACGCCTTTCTCGCTACTCTGTCAAGGCCATCAAGGTGGTGGCGGCATGGTGGTGGTGAGGTGGCGTCGGCTTGCTTGGCCTGCGCTGAAGGCTGCGTTTGGACTCTACTCGCAGTGGTCTAATGGTGGCGATGAGGCCGCTGGGCCGCTGCCCTTTCTGGTCGAAAGGCGACCTGGGGTTTCAACTGCCTTCGGAGGCCCTTCTATGGAGTCCCGCGGCAGAGCTCGTCAGCTCATCTTCGACAAGTGGTTCGTCCCCGGAGAAGGTGAGCTGGCCGACTGCAGAGGCTCGTTGTCGGATTTGAGAGTGTCTCGAGCTGTTTCTTCTCCGATCTCGGCTTACTCCTTGAGATCGCCGGCCACTTGTGGTGGTGGCGCCCGAGGACTTGATTGCACTTTTTATCTTTTGTTCTAGGATGTTTTATGTTAATCTGGAGTCCTTTTCTTCTAATATGAGGTCCTTCATGCGAGTGTACAAGGAGTCCTTTGTAATTTGTACCCGCTACATAATTTAATTGCAGCTCTGGGGGTCCTTCTGGACCCCTTTACCGTTAAAAAAAGAAGAAATCGCCACCGCCGTTACGTCCTTCGTCTATCCGAAGTGGCAAGTTCATTTCGTGCTGTCCGCCTCCTCCAGCGTGGGCAGCGAGCCACCTACCACCGAGTGCGTGGCCATCTGCGCCACCGTCGTCCTATACCATATTCCCTCACCGCATCGTCGCCGGCCTGTATTGCTCACTGCTCCGGCGTCCCCAGATCTCCGAACTCTGTCACCTACCCCAGTGTTTGTACTGCTTCGCCTCTCTTTTCCTGGACGAGATTCCCTCACAACATTGCCCAACTACCTTCCGAGCTTTCGGCGAGCAGCTTACCGCGCCGGGCTATGCTCCACCTCAGAGGCCGACCTGCCGGTCCAGCTACAGACCATGAGTACGCGGTGGTGGCGAACCACAGTGTGCCGGCGATATGGGTATAGGTGGTGGTATTCGTGTGGCCGACACAGGCACTGCATCTGCTGCCCGCTTCAGGCTAGGCAAACATAACTTTTTATGCAGGTTTCATGGAAGCAATCGCTGGACCAAAAGCAATGACTACGGTAATGTCTGTTTATCACGACCTTATCCATCTTGAAAACGCCTGTGATTCTCTGATACTTGTACTGACTACAGCTGAAACCTCTAAATCGGTCATATTTTTAATCTAAATCAGTCATATCTAGCAGTCTAGCAGTCTAGAAGATATACGAGTTTTGCTTAGATTGATGCCTAGATTTCCTGTTGCAAATGTAAATCGATCTGTAAATATAGTGACTCCCGAGCTATCAATTTGTGATAATGTTTTGATCGGTACAACTCCTCCATGTGTGGTGGGACTGACTGATCATGATTGTATTCTAAATCGGATTCTTATTTCGTAATATATGTCCATGTCAAAAAACAAAATGCCATCAACCAAACTTACTTCCTCAACCTTATTTTAGATTCTTATAGAATACGAAAATTCTTTCATAATAAAACTGTAATATTCCAGGGGAAGAAATTGCAGAAGACGTATGAGTACAAAATACCGTAATATACGTAACATGATTAATAACTACATGACAGACTGCTGATAGATCAACTCATTAGGCATCGCCTCAGAAGTCATGATTAATTGAGTAATCTAGCTAAAACGGAGGATAGATGATACAGTGACGGCACGTCTAAACATGGATGCGCAGAAGGCACGCTGACACAAAAAGTTTTCTCTCATGTTGCAACACATGGATACGTTCCTATTTACTTATAAGAGGGAACTATCTGTAAGATAGGATATGCTCATGCATGTGACATGTAATCTCTAGAGAATGGTCGGTAAGTCTGTACATACTCGGAAAATTTACACTTCACATAAAGACAAACAATTCATAGCGAAAACTAAAAAATGTAGTCACCATTCCATAGCAGCAAGAAGCTTCAGCTATATGTGAACTCTGTAAAAGACACGTTTTAAAAACTTTTGTGTTGTTTGTATTGACATTTAGAGAAAAGAGCTGTCTAGAGATAAGGAGACGCGTGAAACATGCTAATGTCACCTCACCACAATAGTCTCCTAACTACAAAATTAAGCATATGGGAGCTATAATCGCGCTTCATGGATACGAAGGATGGACATCCTACAAATCTGCATTTTAGACAATTCTAAGAGGATAAAGTCAAGACAAAGAAGAAATTATTTCCTTATTTTCATTTTAGACAGATCTGAAAACTGTGAGCAGAAAGGAGAAGGAATATAGCTTTTCGTGTACTCATATAACAGTAAGCAAGTAGTATGTGAAGCATAATCAAAAAACAAAGAGGAAAATTATACATACATGTGGAAAATCTAGTAAAAAAATAATCTTGCACTTTTTGGTTGGCACCTCGTCAGTGGTACTGAAATCACAATAGAAAACATGATGGTTCCTGATACTGAAAAGAGAACACACTTGCAGCCTTGCTTGAAGAAACTAAACCCTAATTACTAAAAAGTAGATAAAAGTAAACGACAATATTCTTCTCTGCTTTATTGAGAGGGGCCGGCTCCTTTATATAATAGACAACATTTGATCAACAAGACAATAAATCTATCAACTTCTAATACGATCTCTGAACTGACTGGACTCTTTTCTAACAAAGTTGCTTAATCAACTAGGATTCTGACTAAGGAAGAGGACTCCACGTGATGGGCTGGTCCACATAACATCTCTCCCTTCCTCGAAGAACAGCTTATCCGCAAGCTAGAGGTTGTTAATTGCCTCCCAGTGGGCCTTAGCTGCTACTAGAGCTATCTGGGTTGTAGTCATTAGCCTCGATGATGAAGAGCCGCGAGCACCAGTGACCCCGAACATAAACCTCGCCGTAGTTGAAGCAAAGGGTCCTGATGACGACATTCTACCATTTCAGTTGGAGTGAGGCGCCGAACCTGCCGTGGTGGGGTTAGCTCTGGAGTGGTTAAGAGTAGAACATGTGCTTGTTATGCTGGTGGGAAGTTGTTGTAGCTGCATTGACCACAGGAGGTCGGAGGGGCACAACGACCATGTAGGTTGTAACATACCACCTCTATGTGTAATAAATAAACAACATGTCTGTGAGCATTACATACATGCATTATATTTGCACTTAGTTCTAATCAAGAGACAAAATAAAACCCTAATGCACTATTTTTTCCCTCTCTTTTACCTCTCTAAAAAAATAGGTTCTATTTCGAAAATCCAAAATGTTTTGGACTTTGAACCATGGCTCAATTATGACGCTGGGAAATGAATTCGAGTTTTGGTTATATTTTTAAAATGCTCAAAACAGAGTTTTGTTTAAAAACTCAAATATAAATGGGAAAAGAGAAAAATAAAAGGAATTCCAGAGAAAAAAAATAAGAGAAAACCCAGTCTGGGTCGTTTCTTCTCTTCCCCAGGCCTTCCGGCAGCAGCCAGAGGCGGCCCACCCGGGGCACAAGCCAGCCCAGCTGTGGCCCATACCACTTCGCCGAGCGTCGTCTTTGTCGACGACAAAGCGATGATCCGCTGTCGCCGGCGATGCTGTCTGCCGCCACGGCCGTGCCAAGATCCGTGCCGCCGTCCCTGTAGCCTACAAGAACCCCATTAACGCCGCCAGGAGAACCCTCACATGCCACTTCCCCCTCTTCCTTATCCTCCCCACCATGGCCGATGAACCTTAGCTTCGGTCGCCGCCGTCCTCGCCGTTTCTGACCAGCCTAGCTCAAACCGAGGTCACCGCTGGCTCCGCGGTGGTCGAATTGATCATCCTAGCCACCTCATATCCGCGCGTGCGTACCCAATCGACTGAATCGAAGCTTCCGGCCACCGCCAGTCGCCGTCGATCCCCGTCGTTCCGGTGCTCGCCTCGCCGTCAAGTTTTACGCGATCACGGTGAGCTCCTCGTTCTCGTGGTGCTCTTAGTTCGGTCGCTCGCTCGCCATAGCCTCGCTGTTGTGTCCACCTGCAAGCTCCACCGCCGCTCGCCGTCGGGGAGGTCGCTCCAGTGACCAATCCGGAGTGGCGCTGCCTCAGTTTGAACTAGCAGCAGCGCGGTTCCAGCACACCTAGACACGCATCTGGGGGCGTCCTGGTTCGCCGCCAGCGACCACCGTCTGGCGGCTCCGCCGTGGATGACATGGCGCCTGCGTGTCCACCACGTGGCCAGGGCGACGGTGACGTCATAGTGATGTCATGCTGACGTCATAACCCTTTCTATTTTTGGTTTTTACTTAAATCATATATGACATGTGGGTCCCACTTTTCACATATTCAATAATTTCATAAATGATTTAAATTGGGAATTTGAATTAAATATTTGGAAATTCATAACTAATTCAATTTAAATCAGAAAAATATGTATATTATATCAAAATGTTCAGAAAAATGAGCTCTACCATTTAAAAATATAAGAATTCATACTCATACAACTCTGAACCTTACTTTACATAGAGGAACACCGACACCCCCTAAGTACCATGGGTTCGATGGTTTGTCTACCTAGGGCATTTCGAACCCATTTAAATCGATGTGGCACCTAGGGCTATCATAATACATGCAATATATCATATCATCCATATTGTATGAGCATTGCACATGCCATGTGTTGATTGTTGCTTCTTCTTTCCGGTGTTGGTTCTTCGCGAATAGGAACCGAGCCCGAACCTGAAGTCAATGCCACTGAAGAGCAGTACGGTTCCAACGAAGGACAAGGCAAGCATAGCCCCATCATTCTGAACCTGTGCTTTCAAAGTATTTTATTCTGGCTATATGCATACAATTCCAATGTGGTCTTTTGTCTAAGATAGAGTATCCCATCTTCTGCATGTTTTCCTTTATATACCAAGATACCGATCCACCGCTCCTAGCATAACTAGGGTTGAGCTTATAAGCGCTGCTAGTGCCATATATCAGTCAAGCTTAGCCATGCTTAGTGGTACAAGACCGATCCGTCTAGATGATGCATCGGAGATGTGATGAACCTAGTTTGATAGGATATTGAGATACGATCGGAGATGGTTAATAAATATGCTAAGGCAGGTATGGGAGGCCATGTTGGGTGTGGTTTTTTGTAGTCCCATGCTAGCCACCCTTAGGACATGAGTTCTTGCCTCTTGAACCAAGACGAGCGTACAACCACACGGGGGTGTAGAAACCCCCTCGACTCACTAACTTGCCTAGTAGATTCCATGAGTCACATAGTTCAGGTGTTCTATTCGACATATGCATTCTGGTTGTTCTTGAAGGCGGTGTAGGAGGTGCATTCATACAGGTAGGTAAGCGTGGCCGGGAACAAGTGAGGCACGGCCTCCATAATCTGGAACCCTACACACATCTCTAGGGACCGGCTTCAGGACTTGACCCGTTACGGTGGCATATTCTTAGGGCGTGACTCATGGTCTCGGAGAAAGAAAGGTAAAGGTTGTGGTCAACCAACTTCTACTGGCCTTCCAAGGAAGAGGGCTAATAATTTGGCATTAAGAGTAGGTTGGTACGTGTGGGTAAAGTTGTGCACCCCTACAGGGTAATAATCTTTTCGAAAAGCTATGCCCACGGTTATAGACGACTTGGGAACATATTCTGTGATCATAGAGAACTATAACCTAATGATAAAATTTGGCAACTAATGAGAGTTTTGGAATTACTTCCTCTAGGTCCTTTGAGGGGTTGTTCCGAGTTGAAAGGATTATATGATGATGAAGGAGATCTGAAGGACCTAGAGTGTAGTCTTCTTACCCCTTTTGGAAATGATCTGATTAGACGAGCCTGTTCTCTCACTTGTTTTCAAACAAAGATGGCTTTTGCAAAATAACCATAGAAAGCCTTTCTAAACCAAGCATGTATCGTAGGTTATTAAGTCTTGCCTCGTTGATATTTTTCTACAGATGAAGCTATTCCAACTGAAGGTGGTTTCTACCTTGACGTCGACGAGTAGTTGGGGTTCCCGGGCAGCAGCCTAGGATCTATGGAAGGGTCGTTTGCTTATGTTTATGGCCTCTTAGGCCCTTTGCTAAGTTTGTTGTTTAGAACAACTTGTTTGCTTCCGTTACTTGGTGTTTCATGGGTCTCTGACCCCTAGTTTGTAATACTTGTATGCAGCTCTACTAAGAGTGTACCTTAATAATGTATGGTTAGTATGTTCTGTAATGTTACCGAATTATTCTCTGCACGCTTCGAGCTCGAGATAAGGCTTATGTCAGATGAAGATCTAGTATTTGTCTAGCCCTGATCCCGGGTCGTGACATAGGCCCAAAAGGTTGGTGTGGTGACGTTGTTGGAGGATAATGCTGATGCTCATAGGCCTTGGCGAAGGAGATGGCAGTGTGGATGTCAAATGGTCGTTGAAGCTTAACGTCATTGCGAAGACAATCAGGCAGCCCTGTTGTGTACAAAAACTGTTGCTGGGATGGTGTTAACGGTTCATTGTTGAGGAAGATGAGCGTTAGAAACATGCTGGTGTAGTCGGGCAACTGAGGAAGTGAACGGCAAACGCGCCAACTTGCCCAAGGGATCTGCGCGAAGCGATGGCCCAAACTGAATGTGGCAAGCCTCCTTGAACTTCTCACGTGTAGGTATACCAAAATCACACTTGAGCTATAAGTACCAAAATGGAGCATCATAGGTGAGGTCGCAGGCTTTAGTCCAAACCTTGTTGACCTTGTTTGTGCGATGTCCACTGATGTCTACTAACGCTTCTTTTCTTATATGGCCTCCAAGTGCAGAGGTTTGTAGAACAGCAGCAAGCCCTTAAGTGGATCACCCAAGGTTTATCGAACTCATGGAGGAAGTGGTCAAAGGTATCCCTCTCAAGCAACCCTGCAATCAAGATAAGAGAAGTCTATTGTGTCCCCAACACACCCAATACACTTGTCAGGTGTATAGGTGCACTAGTTCGGCGAAGAGATAGTGAAATACAAGTAATATGGATGATTATAAGTGGTAATTGCAATCTGAAATAAGAGAGGCAACAAGCAAACATGTAACAAGACTAATTGGAAACGATTTTTCAATGCTTAGAAATAAGGTCTAGGGATCATACTTTCACTAGTCAGCACTCTCATATAAATATCTTCTCTTTATGATGCTACCCTGAACTACTCTCCGGTTGGACAATGTAGGTCTATAACAGCACACCTTAAAGTTCGCATTCCCCATCTAGATAACCCCTCACTGTCACCTTGAGCGCTAGATGGTTCCAACAAATACCACAATCTCATAGAGACATCCAACTCAAATTATACTCATGATAAGTATTTATGTAACCTTAGCCAAAGTGCCACATGGTGTGCACACTGTCAACTTCACACACGTGGGGATAAGCAGAGATTCATTAAAGCACTTGAGTAGCAAAATAGATCTATAAATTACAAAGCTCATGATCTCATAAGATAACACATAGAGAGAGATGAACACATAGCTACCGGTAGAGCCCTTAGCCTCGAGAGAGAACTACTCCCTCATCATCATGGAGATCAACAACGACGATGGAGATGGTGGTGGAGTCGATAGAGATGGCTCTGAGGGCACTTCCCCATCCTGGCAGGGTGCCAAAACAGAGACTTCTGTCCCCCGAATCTCCTCTTCGGTGGCAGCGGCGCTGCAGAACTTTTCGTGGAATTCTGATCTTGTCTTTAGGGTTTTTGTCCCGGGAGGCTTTTATAGGCGAAAGGGCAAGGTCAGGGGCCCACACCACCTGGTGGCGCAGCCAGGGGGTACCCGCACCACCATAGGTTGTGGCCAGCCCCTGGCCCTCCTTCGGCTGCCCTCCGGACTCCGTGTTCCTTCTGGTAAAATATTGACTTTGCCTTTTGTCACGTCCAATTCCGAGAATATTTCCTTACTAGCTTTTATGAAACCAAAAACAGCGGAAAACAGGCAATTGGCACCGTGGCATCTTGTTAATAGGTTATTTTCATAAAACGTATAAAAATACCTCAAAGTGTCAACAAAGCATAAGAAAGTTGATATAAAACAAGCATGGAGCAAAAAAAAATATAGATACGTTTACGACGTACCAACATCTCCAAGCTGAACTCCTGCTCGTCCTCGAGTAGGTAAGTGATAAAAAAGAATAATTTTTGAGGTGACATGCACCATCACAATCTTGATCAAGGTATTTGTAAAACATTGATAGTTGGGATCATAGTACCCTAACATAGACATGAAATATATAGTTCTAACAATAAGACATAGCAACTATGTTGTAACATGAAAAGGTACAAAGAAAAGATTCATGAATAACAAAGCTTTGAAAGACGTTTGTTTGTTTCACCTACAAAAAACATAATGAGAATGGTATTCAACTTGTCCCTCATAGTGTAGCAAAACATAAATGCATAGGACACCTTCAAAGTTCATAAGGGTGACTAGATACAAATAGTTTAAGAACAAGCAATATCAAAGTTATGAATCAATCAACAAGTTTTGGGACAATGCACATTAAACTAAGAATGGCCACTATGCTCTCTCAATAGGTGCATAAAGATAGAAGATGGTGACTCAACATAAAAGTAAAAGAAAGGCCCTTCATAGAAGGAAGCAGGGATTCAAGTCTCATAAAGAGATTCCAAAACTTATGGTACTTATTAGCTTTCAGCTCTCATTGCCCCTATCATAAGCATCTTTAGGTGATTATGTTGGAAATATACCCTAGAGACAAATAGTTGTAAGGACTATTATCATATTTCATATAGTTTATGATTAAGTTTTATATCATGATATAAATGTATTAAGTGGAAACATCAATACACGTGTGATATATAAACAACCAGGGGTTCCCAGTGAAACTCTAGTCACTTGTTCATTGGTCAACAGATGATCAAGTTTCCTGATCATGTGGCATTTATGACAGTTGGAAATGAGGTCATCTCATTCTGAGAATGAGATGATGAACCAATACCCAACCTAAACATCGTGACCCGATCATGTCACGAAGTTCAAGTTATGATGATTAGAAATGGATCCTCGTAGACTATTCCTTAGACCGTGAGGCTATATCAATCACTGTCTCCCGAGAGTGCTTAGATAGCATCAAACGCCATATGGTAAAACGGTGATTATGAAGGTGTGTTCAGGTATTCGGAGGAAACCTTAGAGGCAATATATGTCAAGAGCGGGATCTGTCCGTCCATGTGAGGGGAAGATACTCAAGGGCCCACTCGGAGAGGTTATATCCAATAGCTGCGCAGCGTGTGATTAGATCACGAGGATATCACTTGTCGGAACGAGTTAAGTAGCATTGTTCAGTAACGAGATTGAACACGACATGGTGATGTCATGTTCAGATCTCAGGCAATGCAAGTATCGAGTGGCAAAGGGAATAAGACACGACTGTCTCGGTTCAAACAACGAAAGATCTTCGTGGAACGCACAGGGGTCACATGGCCATCCAGGTCCCTCTGTCGATCATTGATGCGGGAGTGTCCCGACCATGTCTGGAGTGTTCCTGAACCATGGGGTATCATGCTTAAGGGCTTGATGATGCTTAGAGAGTGTTTATAGGATCGGTAGAATCACCGAAGAAAAGAAGGGAGAAAACCGGAAGGGTTTCGGTAAGTCGGAGGTTGTCCGGAGTGAAGGTGGAAGGTGTTCCATGGCCACGGAGATTAGATAATGTGTGAATGGATGTTAAATATTGATTTAATCATTTATTAATAATTATTTAATAAAGAGAAAATCAATTAAAAAGGTCAAAGGCTTAATGGGCCAATTCTGGAGGGAGAGGGACCATTAGGGGAAAGGAGAGAGGGAGAAGGGGCAAAGGGGAGGCCGGCTGGGCCTAGCCCCCCCCACCCCCCCGCACGGGGCCCACTAGGTGGCTGGTGGCCACCTCCTCCCCCCTCCTCTCCTTTAGTCCCACACCGAGACTTTGAGGGAGGTAGTACCTCTCCTCCCCCTATATATAGTGGGAATTTGGCCTAGAAAAACACACACCAATAATCAATAAAGGTCTCCCCACTTTTGGGAGGACCTCTAATTGATATTTTCTCTCTCTCCCTCTCTCTCTCTCGTGACCGTGCTCCCAAGTCTGGACTGCACGAGCGAGAGACATCTTCACCGCGGAGCACCGTCACGTTGCGGGATTCGGATCCGGGAGCTCTACTTCCGCAACTGTTGCTGGATTAGGGAAGCGGGAGTCATCGTCAGGCACCGGACGTGTGTAACTCCCCGTGAGGTGTCGCACTTGAGGCACTCAAGTCGTTGGAGCCAGAAGGAGCGCAAGGACTTCATCATGACCTTGAGGTTGGCTTCGGCTCGTCTACATCAACCACGCTCTCCTGAGTGTTGACAACGCTTTTCGGTCTTCAAGGGTAAGTTCGCGAAAAGCCCCTCCCATTACTGTATTACTAATAGATAGGTCCTGACAGCTTCAGGGGTTCAGGGGCATAGAGTAAAATTTATTGTTTTTATGTGCGGAACCCCTACAGTGGTATCAGAGCTAGATCTATGTGTAGTAATGCTAGTACGGGTAGAACACACGAGATGTAGCGTGTGGGCGTTGATCTTTTAGTTGTTACCCTCCCACATGTACTTGTGTATACCATAGTAATGTTTGATGAAGCGGCCCCCAACCGACTTTACGCGTTCATTCGCGAGACTGGTCCACGCCTGACATACGGCTTGTACCGTATAAAGTGGCTTAGGGGGGTGTCTGTCTCTCCCGCATTAGTTGGTATACCATTTGCAACGGAGGGCCCCAAAAGGGGTGTAGTAGAGACAACTACTTGATCAGCCTTGTGCTGAAAGTTCAGAGGTAAGAACAGTTCTTGTGCAAAAGCCCATTCAGCCACGTAAAACATGCAAAGATAAAGTAGAGGCGCTTAACTTTGTTTTGCAGGAGGGCGTTGCTTTGTGATATGGTTGTGGCAAAGGTAAAGTGATTACCTTATGTTACGTAGTAGTAGATAGTCACGGAGGTGACCGACTACCATGCCGGAATGACACCGGTACCCTGGTGTCTACGGTGCCGGAACCCGGTGACGGCGGATGGAGATCACGACGTGAAGGACCATATCACATAGCATTTACATTCAATGTTATTGTTTGTATATCCTATTGTGTGCTAGTATTAGATACTCGACGGTAGCCTAATAAGATGATCCCTGTTAAAATTACCAACGATTGTGTTCCCCCTTAGTGTGCACCACCAAGAAAGTTCTTCGGTATGAGGCAGGCCGTGATGATCGGGTGTCAGACATATCTACGTTCACATACAGTGGGTGCAAGCCATGTTGCACAGTGAAAACACTAAGGTTGAGTTGGCGAGCCTAGCATGTACAGACATGGCCTCGAAACGCGGATGATCGAAAGATCGAGCACGAGTCGCATGAATGATGTGACTGACGTTTAGCATCCATCCTTGAACCCACATTGATGGCCGTGATGATCGGGGGAGATGTGGCTGATAGGGGTCGTGTTATCACTAGGAACCCTTTTGGGGATAGGTATTTCTGAATGGAGTTATTATTAACTCATTTAATTATAAACTTAGTCTGAATTCCTTTTGCAATTATAAATGTAGAAAATGGTTCTTCCCGAGATTACCTTTCCTATCAACGATTGGTTAAAAGGAGAAAAGCTCAAGTTAGATGGATCCAACTTTTCTGCATGGGTCATACGCCTATTTGATCTCCTTGTGGAGAACAATGTAGCTGACTACATGACCCGCGAGATGTATTTGGAGTCACCCTATTCTCATGAGACCCAGGAGCAGCGGGATTTGCGTTATCGTCTTCGTGTGATGGCCACATTCATATCAGTGACCATGCGCCTCAGAATGGAGGATGGGCTATGGCCAATAGTGGGGAGTCTCAAGCCCTGGGTGGTCATGGCACATCTGAGAGCACATTTCATGGAACAAATGCGCATGTGGGAGTATGAGTTGATGGGGGACTTCCTCTCCATAAAGATGGCGGAGGGCTCCTCACTGGATGAGCACTTATTGCGCCTCTACGATGCATACATGAGTCTGGCATACTACCTGGACAACTGGTTCTCAAGCTCATTTATGATGGGAGTTGTGCTACGGTCGCTTCCTCCAAGCTTCCAAGCACAAGTCAGGACCTGCGTTATGAGAGGCGACACGGAAACACTGGATTTCCTCGAGTTCATATCACATTTCAGAAATGTGATAGATGAACCCAACGTCGCTGGAGTCGTCAACACAAAGGTATATATTTGATATATAGTTTTATAAATGTTATAATCTTGCAAACACATTGCACTGTTAAGTATATCTGATACTTGTTCTGTTTTATGGAAAACATGTCCTTCTGCATGAGAAGTGCTTGCTAGAGAGGAGGTGGCGTTGCGTGTTGATGGCGAGCATGATGATGACAGCCAACGACACTCTCCCTCGACATTTATCATTTAGTTTGTGTTTTAGGATGATTATTGTAATCAAGAGATTGTGAACTTCTTTAGTGTGTCTCACACTTCGTGAGACGATTATTCATATGAGTTTGTAACAAACAGTTGTTCTGCTTTTATGAATGATTTCTATTCGTGTTCATATCTTGTTTGATTATGTGAGAATTATCCTTATTGTTTGAAACTAATTGATAATGCATGAACATTTGTAAAACATTAAAATGCCTTGTTTAAAAATACCCAAATCAATGATATTTCATTAATGAATGAAACCATTGTTTAAATTCAAAGTTATGTGATAATATGTGAAAGTCATTCGATTTCTTATCCCATATAAATCATGCATAAGTTCGGCAAAATAACTTAAACACCGTGTATTACTTGAATACCAAGTGTTTAATGAATTGTTAAAAGTAAATACATATGCGATGTATTGGATTTTAACGAAAATGGTAATTTTCATTAATTGATTGTTTAAATGTGTAAAGTAGTTTACTAAAGGAAACATGAATATGAAACTATTTGATTTCATCAAAGTGTTTCATCAACAAAGGGTATAAGTATAAAAGAGAATCTAATTACTACGATTTGATCAATAGTAATGAAATTCAACTTTATAGGAATGGCATGAAAGAAATTGTGGAATGCAAAGTGTTTTGAAACATCAAAATACAAAGCATCACAATATGATATTAGATATTAAAGGGGTTGAAAGAAGGCACCAAATAAATCATTCTAGTGTATATGTAGAGACCATTAGCTTAGAAATAGGTAGCACTCAAATAGAAGGTAGTGAACCATTTGAATTAGTGAAAGTTTTGGGGTTATTCGATATAACCAAAACAATAACGAATAAGTCCTTGTAGTGTATTCATTGGAAACTTTGAATACGAAATCCATAGCTAAAACCAAAAGGAAAGCAAAACTTGTATTGCTTGGATTTTGGTGCATTCTTGAGAAAGCTCACTTCTAGTGATGTTTCTCAATTATGAAGCAAATGGAAATTAGTGTAAAACACAATGAGGATTCAAAACCCTGCATCAGAGTGTTGAGAAGCGCAACCGACAATGTTCCAGAATGATTCTCTTCACAGAAGGAAAGAATCAATCATTTTGATCATTGTGTTTTTCCCTCCACTATTGTTTTTCACTACATGAAGTAGGATTCAAAATGTAAATCCATATCTTGTATGGAGACATTTGTGAACCACTTGTCATGATTTTTGAAATGTGACATACCTACGAACTACTAAGGAAATAATGGTAAACCGAATTATGAGAAATCCTAGAAGCAAACTTCCCTTGAGATTAGAAGGCAATTCATTGCTGAATCTCACAAGTAAAAGGGGTTACTTGAATTTTCCCAAATGACTGTAAAGTCATAGTAGGAAAAAGGGGTAAATGACAAAAGCATAATTTGTCAAGTATTGGATGAATTCAAATGAATTTGATTCATGTGTGTTAAATGTCTAGTGGATTTAAAACTAGTAAAGTACTAGTATCTCATAGTAAATCTCTCACTTTGATATTTGATCAAAGGATTTTGAAGTTATTCAAAATAGTAAGGAGATATGCAATTTGCACAAAATTGAGTGGGAGCTATGAAAGTCTTCCTAAAAAAATATGTGATTGACATATTTTTAAGTGGGAGCAATATAAGACTCAAATTCAAATATATAGTAATATATTTTGAGTGGGAGCTTATAGGAGTAATTCTTAAGTATGCTAAGAATGAAAGGCGCAAATACTTAAAATAATGATTTATAAGATGTAGAAGTTGATAATAACCGTATTATGATATTATGTAGTATTCCTTAAGGGATTCTGAAAAAGGGTTTCAGGATAGAAGTTGATTAAGGAACCAGTCCTTAAGAACTCAAATTAGGAATAGCATTAAGTTTAACATCGATGGTTGAAAGAAAGAAAAGGATGATCGTCATCCACTATGTTGAGACATAGGTTCTGTCTTAAGTAAACCATGATGATAACTTAGCATAATATGTGTTCCAAATAAGGAACGTTTAAAAGTGATTAAGTTCGAATCACAGAACGTTGAGCTAAGTTTGTCCGCAGTGTCTAGTAGAGAACTGTGGACGCATTTTCGAAATCCATTAAAGGATAACATATCTTAAAGCATAAAGAGTTGTGTTATAAGGGAATATGTTGGAAACTCTTGTAGATACCAATTAAAGTCAAGTAGGAAGCAAGGTGAACAAAACATCGAAAGTTGCACAGAGTGCACTAGTGTTTCGATGAATACATTTATAATAATAGATAAGGGTACCATCTAAAGTGCTGTATAATGTTATGGCGGGGCTAGTTCGCTTTTAACGTAGAATGATGTGTCCCAGGGCATAGTGCCCATGATAAAGCCCTCGAGGTTGATCTAACGTCACTGTAGGCTCCTGGAATCAGGCCTCGTTCTGCTGCCATAGCGACGATGCATACAAATAGATGCTATCATGTGATGATAAAGTATTAATGTCAATCAAGGTGACATTACTAAGTTACAAAGGATTTGGGACTGTAAAGTACAGACCCAAGACTCAACCTCTTCCATGAGCAAGCACGTTCAGGGTACCGGGTATATGGTGCCAATGATTGAGAACAAAATGCAGCTAGTGTATTTGTACTCTAGTGCAAGTGGGAGACTGTTGGAAATATGCCCTAGAGACAAGTACTAGTAAGGACTATTATCATATTTCATATAGTTTATGATTAAGTTTATATCATGCTATAACTGTATTGAGTGGAAACATCAATACACGTGTGATATACAAAAAACCAGGGGTTCCCAGTGAAACTCTAGTCACTGGTTCATTGGTCAACATATGATCAAGTTTCCTGATCATGTGGCATTTATGCCAGTTGGAAATGAGGTCATCTCATTCTAAGAATGAGATGATGAACCAATACCCAACCTAAACATCGTGACCCGATCATGTCACAAAGTTCAAGTTACGATGATTACAAATGGATCCTCGTAGACTATTCCTTAGACCGTGAGGCTATATCAATCACTGTCTCCCGAGAGTGCTTAGATAGCATCAAACGCCATCTGGTAAAACGGTGGTTATAAAGGTGTGTTCAGGTATTCGGAGGAAACCGTAGAGGCAATATATGTCAAGAGCAGGATTTGTCCGTCGATGTGACGGGAAGATACTCAAGGGCCCACTCGGAGAGGTTATATCCAATAGCTGCGCAGCGTGTGATTAGATCACGGGAATATCACTTGTCGGAACGAGTTAAGTAGCATTGTTCAGTAACGAGATTGAACACGACATGGTGATGTCATTGATCAGATCTTGGGCAATGCAAGTATCGAGTGCCAAAGGGAATAAGACACGACTGTCCCGGTTCAAACGACGAAAGATCTTCATGGAATGCAAAGGGGTCACATGGCCATCCAGGTCCCTCTGTCGATCATTGGTGCGGGATTGTCACGACCATGTCTGGAGTGTTCCCGAACCGTGGGGTATCACGCTTAAGGGCTTGAAGATGCTTAGAGAGTGTTTATAGGATTGGTAGAATCATCGAAGAAAAGAAGGGAGAAAACCGGAAGGGTTTCGGTAAGTCCGGAGGTTGTCCAGAGTGGAGGTGGAAGGTGTTCCATGGCCACAGAGATTAGATAATGTGTGAATGAATGTTAAATATTGATTTAATCATTGATTCATAATTATTTAATAAAGAGAAAAATCAATTAAAAAGTTCAAAGGCTTAATGGGCTAATTCTGGAGGGAGAGGGCCCATTAGGGGAAAGGAGAGAGGGAGAAGGGACAAAGGGGAGGCCGGCTGGGCCTAGCCCCCCCCCCCCACGCGAGGCCCACTAGGTGGCCGGCAGCCACCTCCTCCCCCCTCCTCTCCTTTAGTCCCACCCCGGTACTTTCAGGGAGGTAGTACCTCCCCTCCCCCTATATATAGTGGGGTATTTGGCCTAGAAAACACACACCAATAATCAATAAAGGTCCCCCTCTCTCTCTCTCATGACCGTGGTCCCAAGTCTGGACTGCACGAGCGAGAGACATCTTCACCGCGGAGCGCCGTCGCGCTGCGGGATTCAGATCTGGGACCTCTACTTCCGCAACTGCTGCTGGATCGGGGAAGCGGGAGTCATCGTCAGGCACCAGACGTGTGTAACTCCCCGCGAGGTGTCGCACTTGAGGCACTCAAGTCGTTGGAGCCAGAAGTAGCGCAAGGACTTCATCACGACCTTCAGGTCGGCTTCGGCTCGTCTATATCAACCACGCTCTCCTGAGTGTTGACAACGCTTGTCGGTCTTCAAGGGTAATTTCGTGAAAATCCCCTCCCGTTACTATATTACTAATAGATAGGTCCTGGCAGTTTCAGGGGTTCAGGGGCGTAGAGTAAAATTTATTGTTTTTATGCGCGGAACCCCTATAGATTAAGGTTAAAGTGAACAAATATAAGGATATGCTTGATAAGTTATAAGCTGAAAATCTCATGCCCCCTTGCTTACGAGTATCGTTCCTCATGCTACTCAACTTTAGTCACAAGTAAGTTCTTGTCATTGTAAGTATATGTGTATCATAGAGAACCGCCAACGGGGTACCCCTTGCCAGATTATATGGAAGATTCCCCATATCAAAATGACAAGGCAAGCAGACAATAAGCATCTCAATAATCCTTTTATTTCCTATTTGCATAGGTTTTTTTCTTTCCTATTTGCATAGGTTTTTTTCTTTCCTATTTGCATAGGTTTTTTTTATATAGAGGATGCTTCATAGATTGCTCACTATAGTTATGCTGCAGGTTTCCACCATGATTAGGCATGTCTTAGACTAGCCGCCTAGGCATTTCTCTAACACATATACGAACTCCATGAGCCTTACAAGCTCCCCTTTCATTTCATAACGCCGGGATCCATAAGCAAAATAACATGATATCAACTAAATAAAGTGCAATGTTGAAAGCGTTCCCCATGATAACATGGTTCTGCTAATTCACAACTTACAAAACACAAGATTATACGCAAAATAGATGGGCACAATGGTTCAAGTTTATTAAGTGCAAGAAAAGTAAAGTGTGCCATCAAGTTCGTGAGAGCTTTAATCACTAATTTTCACATAACAAGTTTAATTCAGAAGGTAGATAAAAACATGAATATACTTGGAATAGCAAATGCTAATAGGTAGGTATGATGGACTCTTTGGAATAACTTGGTTTTATTTGGAGTTGGATGCATGAGTGGAGCTCATACTTGGTACATGTGGAGGCTAGCAAAAGACTGGGAGCGACCAACTAAGAGAGAAATAATGGCCATAATCATGCAATGCGACAAAACATTATTAATTAAAGCATAAAGTGATATTATAAGTCGAAAACTAAATGATCATAGAGGCTATATGACTTGGTGTTGGGGGGATACCCCCGGGTAGGGTCACGCCGGGGTATAATGGCCTAGTTAGCCGAGGTATGTCAAGGTTAAAGCAAGTGCTGGCCGAGTCACCTCAAGGCAGGCCGGATCACGGAGTAACCCGGACCAGGGGAGGTCCACCTAACTTGGTCTCAAACGACTTAAGACGTGTGTCGGTAAGATGTATCTAACTTGTATGCAGGAATAGGTGTGGCCGGATCAACTATGTGGGATCCGGGTTATATCAAGCTTGTAAGAGAAGGAAGGTATCTCGCTGGTCAAAGGTGACCACTGCACACAGAGCATGAGCGAAGCGGACAGAGGCAGGACCACCGAGGCGTGGCCGACAAAGGTGACGAAGCCTATGTCGGATGACGCAGGCGCCGCAGAGGCTCACGTAGCCTCTGCATGGATGACGCGGGGGAAAAGTGACCCGGTCGGCTTACTATTTTGGGAAGAGGCATATTCCTCCACGAATGCCCTAAGTGGAGACCTAGCCACCCCTATATTAGGAGGGCTAGGGCCTCTGTAGAAAGGGCTGGTTGATCTCTAGTGTGTTGTGGTTTACTAGTGTGTTCTTGAGGGCTAGCTAGTGGTGAGAGTAAGAGAGTTCTTCTTCCTCCTCTCCCAATACAGCTCAAGGAGCACTTGTAATATGTGAAGGTGAATCAAATAGAAAGCTACCGTGTGTGGAATCACCACACTATCCCTCCCTGGATTCTCCTAGTACATTTAGTCCCCACCTTTTGCCTATCCATGGCATCTGTCGTGACACCACCACGACAGTTGGCGCCCACCATGGGGCTAGCGGAGCTAGCAGGGGTGAAGATCCGGACGGGAAACCTCATCGGCACCAGCGAACGCATCGTTTCCGGGCTCGTTTGGCGCTTTGGAGCACTGGACTTCGTCAGCAACAACGCTGGTTGCTTCGGCACGCGTCCTCTTCCGCGCAACGGCCTCTTTGTCAAGCTCGGCGCGCACAAGGTCTACGTTGCTGTCGATGTGTCATGCATTCATCCGCGGCACGTCGTCGAAGGAGGTGAGCCACCCCTTAGCGTGGTTCGCGGGGCGCGAATGACTCGCTCCCCGGTCCGTGGAGAGGTGATGATGACCACGCCTAGCGTGGACGCAAGCAAGGATCCAGCACCAGATCCGGAGGTAACACCTAAGGCACCGAGGAAAAGTAGAGGACCTCCACTAGAGAGGCCTGAGAATGTGATGCAGCAGGCAATGGATAGCTTGGCAAACCCAGTAGCAGCAGCAGTAGGTCCGGCTCAGGCACAGGCCGAGCGAGAGGAAACTAGGCAAAAAATACTAGAGGATGCGAAAAAAATAGCCGCGGCTCAGCAGTCATTGAACATGACATTGGGTGAGTATGCAAAGGCAAATAAGGTAGATGCTGTAAAAGTGAAGGGGAGAAATCTCATAAGTGAGATGAATAGAGAGGGTGATACTAGGATTGAGGAATCAGAGAACTGTTTGTCCGTGGGGCTGCCGAAGTATAGTACCCCGGCAAAGAACCTCAGAGCAGCAGATGCAGCTGCATTCGAGTTAGAAGGTCTGACGGGTGAAGCCCGTCAAAGACAACATGATAGAGTCAATGAGGTGGTTCGGATCGCGAACAGGAAAAATGAGTAGCTACTCGGAGCAAACCCGGAGAGAGCTGGGGCCTCCAAGATCGTTCATTCGGCGGTGGGTAACCCGGAGAAATCCGCTGGAGCCGCATCGTCTCCTCATGGTGGTCCTAGGAGAGAGGAGGTTGTAACTTCGGCCAGGAGGAATAAGCAGATAGTCCCATATGACCCGGCAAGGGCAGGGAAAGGAAAAGAAATACAAAGAAATGAGGATCGAAGGAGTGTGAGCCGAGGTGAAGCTGGCCGAGGTAACCGCGACCAAGGCAAGGCCGGTCAAGGGAATGCTGTAAATGGCAATGCTAGACAACGTAATTCGGTAGGTGCAGGTCAACCGCAGCAGCGGAATATACCACGGCAAGAGCGTAGTACCGGCCAAGGTATGCAACAGAAAGCAGCTCCACAGGAGCAAGATAGATACAATGATGGTGATTCGGAGATGGTGAACGCAGGCTATCCTAGACCGGACTATCACGTGATAGGGTCAAGATTGGGAGGCAGAAACTTGATGCCTGATGATGCCAGGTTAAAACTGGATTGGCTGTATAGGTCGGAGCAAATTGAGTGTCAAGGTCCTTTGGGTCCAGCATGTTTTGGGCCCCGGATCATGAAGGAACCTTTGGTACCTAATTTCCAGTTACCTAGAGGCACAAAGACGTATGACGACAGCACTAAGCCGGAAGATTGGTTGATTAACTATGCAACTGCTGTGAAAATTGCCACGGGCAACTTGAGATGGGCTATGAGATATGTCCCCCAGATGTTGGAGGGGCCAGCAAGGGTATGGCTAAACAATTTGCCACCCGGAAGTATTAACTGTTGGATCGATTTTGAGGAGATGTTTGTTAGCAACTTCTCAAGTACATATCAGAGACCTAACAGGCCACAGACCCTAGCAATGTGCAGGCAGAGACCGAATGAAACTGACCGGGAGTTCTTAACCCGTTGGTGCACAGTGCGAAACTCGTGTGAGGGCGTGATTGAGTCACAAGCCATTGCTTGGTTTGCGCAAGGATGCAGATATGCAAGCATGCTATGGCAAAGGTTGCAAAGAGATATGCCAACCACCTTGGCAGAAATGATCCGGATTGCTGATTCATATGCCTTAGGTGATCCGACACAACCTAGACTCACGTCAAACGAGTCAAGCGAGGAGTATTGTCAGCGAGATGGGGCTGGGTCATCCCAAAGAAATGACTACCGAGGTAAAAGAAGGGATGACAGACCGGATTATCAGTACAGTTCGCAACAAGTTGCAGCTGTGAATCAGGACCAACCCGGAGCAGGAGGCAGTCATTGTCAGAAAACTGGAGGACAACAATGGACACCAAGGAATGATGGAAAGAAAGCTTGGACGCCAGAGAAGAAGAAATAGTGGCAAGAGAAGAAAGACCGTCCAAGGTATACCTATGAAGCAATGCTGGATCAGCCGTGTAAGTTCCACACGCCTAATCCGAGTAACCCAGCGGGTCACACAACCAGACATTGTGAATGGATGCGAATGATAGAACAAAGTGGTTCGGGGAATGCTCAGGCACCTTGGAATGATCAACCTCGGCAGGAGTTACCCCGGCAGGAATTGCTCTCCGGAGTGAACACGCAACAGTTAATGTTGCCCCCCCCTCCGCCGAGGTATGATAACCATGAGAGAAGGGATGTAGTGCATCAGGTGGAGAACCAAAACCAACAGGACCAGAGGTACCCCAGAAACAAGGGGAGAAATGAGTACATATAGCATCATCAGAGTTACTATGTGTTCACTACGGAAGAGACAGACAGGAAGAGCTTGCAGCGCCGACATATGGAGGTCAATGCAGTAATGCCAGCCGTAACGAGGTATATGCCTTGGTCGGACCAGGAAATTACCTGGAGCATCAAAGATCATCCCAAGCTTATGTCAAGTCCTGGTTCGTATGCGCTAGTGCTGGATCCGACATTCATTGGACCTAACATCAATGTGAGGTTCTCAAAGGTACTGATCGACAATGGCAGTAGCATCAACATAATGTATGTGGACATGATGCGCAAATTGGGTATCTCGGAGAATATGCTCCAAGCTACAAGGAAAACTTTCCATGGCATTGTACCAGACATTTCTTGTGAGCCCATAGGCAAAGTCCGGGTTGACGTGTTGTTCGGCACAAGGGATAACTGCCGGACTGAGATTTTGGAGTTCGAAGTTGTAAACTTGGAGAGCGCATATCACGCATTGCTTGGCAGGCCAACTCTGAACAAATTCATGGCAAGTTGTCACATCAGTTACTTGAAGATGAAGCTGCCCGGGCCAAATGGTGTAATTACCATAGCTAGGGATTTCCGACGTTCCATTGAGTGTGCATCTGCTAGATCTAACCTGGCCGAGTCACTCGTGATTGCGCAAGAAAAGAGAAAGATCCAAGAAGTGGTGGCATTGGCTCAGTCCGCGTAGAAGTATATGCTGGCGCTGAGTAACCTGCATGGTAGTGTCTCATTCCAAGCGACAAACGATACCAAGAAGGTGCCTATTGATGATATGTTCCCTGAGTGTACTGTAACAATTGGTGCCGGGTTAAATGACAAATAGGAAAGCGAGCTTGTCAACTTCCTCCATGAGAATCGGAATATTTTTGCTTGGTCCACACAGGACTTGCAAGGTGTTCTAAGGGAGTTGGTCGAGCACTCTTTGAATGCTAGACCCGGAGCAAAGACGGTGAAGCAACCTCTCCGCCGCTTCACCGAAGACAGGAGAAAGGTCATAGGAGATGAGATTTCTCGGTTGTTGGCTGCAGGATTTATCATGGAAGTGCTTTACCCAGATTGGCTATCTAATCCGGTGCTGGTGGAGAAGAAGAAAGATGATCCGAACGTGGCAGTGGTTTGGCGTATGTGTATCGATTACACGAACCTGAATAAGGCATGTCCAAAAGATCCATTCCCACTGCCAAGGATAGACCAAGTCATAGATTCCACTGCTGGGTGTGAGTTGTCGTCGTTCATTGATGCATATTCTGGTTTCCACCAGATACCTCTGAACCCAAGTGATCAAATAAAGACTGCGTTTATCACCCCGTATGGGGCTTATTGCTATCGCACCATGCCTTTTGGTTTACGTAATGCAGGGCAACGTACCAGAGATGTATGCAAAAATGTTTGCATGACCAAATTGGTCAAAATGTGCAGGTGTATGTGGATGATGTTGTGATAAAGACCAAGGAAAGCAAAACGCTCCTTGACGATATCGGGCAGACGTTCGTGAACCTAAGGAGGTTCCGGATGAAGCTTAACCCGGAGAAATGTACCTTCGGTGTCCCGGCTGGAAAATTACTCGGATTTCTTGTCTCCAGCCGAGGTATCGAGGTCAATCCAACTAAAATCCGGGCCACAGAGCGCATGGAATTGCCGAAGTGTCTTAACAATGTCCAGAAGTTCACTAGTTGCCTGGCATCCTTAAGTCGGTTTGTATGTCGGTTGGGAGAAAAGGCACTGCCTCTCTATCAACTCATGAAACAGTCGAACAAGTTCATTTGGACACTGTAGGCCAATGAAGCCTTTATCCAACTAAAGAAGATGTTAGCCACTGCACCAGTGTTAGCCTCTCCACTATCAAAGGAGCCAATATTGCTCTATATAGCCGCAACCAACCGAGTTGTAAGTGCAGTAATTGTGGTAGAGCGCGATGAAGAGGGTAAGTCAGTGCAAAGGCGAGTATATTATCTGAGCGTATCAGCCTCAAAGCAGAACTATCCTCACTATCAGAAGGTGGCATATGGTGTGTATATGGCGGCTAAGAAACTGAAGCACTATTTCGAGGAACACCCAATCAAAGTAATATGTGAAGCCCCCATATCCGAGATAATGAGCAACAAGGATGCAAGTGGCAGGATTGCAAAATGGTTAATTGAGCTAGCTCCTTATGCACCGCAATATGACAGAAGAGAAGCGATCAAGTCTCAGGCCGTGGCGGACTTTTTTGTGGATTGGGCCGAGGTGCAATATGAGCCACCATTGCCAGATCCAAACTACTGGAGAATGCACTTTGACGGGTCAAAAACGAAAACCGGGTTAGGTGCCGGAGTTGTGCTTACCTCGCCAAAGAAGGACCAGCTGAAATATGTGCTACAGATCCACTTCATTTCATCAAACAATGTTGCAGAATACGAGGCACTTGTACATGGGCTCAAGGTGGCAAAGGAGATTGGAATACGTCGGATCCAATGTTTTGGTGACTCGGATCTCATGGTCTAGCAAGTCTCCGGACAATGGGGTGCTCTAGATGCAAACATGGCATTGTACAGATTTCATGTATAGAAGATATCTGGTTACTTTGAGGGATGCGAATTTCACCATATACCCCGGGTGGAAAATGAGGCTGCCGACGTATTGTCGAAGCTCAGGTCAACCCGACAAGGAATTCCACCGGGCGTAGCATTGGAGCACCTCAGAAAACCATCTATCAGGCCATCCCCGGAAAACCCGGAGTCAGAGGCTGTGCCCATGGACATTGATGTGGGGAGTGGTTCGTAAAACCCAGGGACTGCCACGACAAACCCGAGGACTGCACAGCATGATCCGGTAGAAGTTATGCCGGTCGATCAGATAGAAATTGATGAGGATGTGTTCCCAGTGAGAGCTATACCAGCTTGGGCACTACCCATATTCCAATTCCTAAAGGATAGAACTTTACCCACTAAGTGCTTTCCAGGAAAACTCAGAGGAGAGCAAAAGCTTACACGATCATCAATTCCGAGCTATACAAAAGGAGTGTGACCAGTGTCCTCCAGGGATGTGTTGAGCCGGAGGAAGGACTAGACATCCTCCGAGATATACATCAAGGGGAATGTGGGCATCATGCCTCTTCCAGAGCCTTGGTAGCAAAAGCTTTTCGCCATGGGTTTTACTGGCCAAGTGCCTTGGAACAAGCAGAAGATTTGGTGAGAAAATGCAATGACTGTCACAGATATGCGACAAAGACACATATGCCAATGTCGGAGCTCAAGACCATACCAGTTACATGGCCATTTGCCGTATGGTGCTTGGATATGGTTGGCCCGTTTAAACCAGCAAGGGGGAACATGACCCACATCCTGGTCATGGTTGACAAATTTACGAAATGGATTGAAGTAAAGCCGATAAGAAAATGTGATGGAGCCACTGCCATAACATTCCTCAAAGACATCATCTTGAGATACGGTTATCCTCACAATATCATAACAGATAATGGAACGAACTTTGCTGAAGGAGCATTTGCGCGTGTCTGCCGTGATAAGAAGATCCGGCTGGACGTTGCCTTGGTAGCCCACCCCGCATCGAATGGACAAGTGGAGAGATCCAACGGATTGGTGTTATCCGGGATAAAACCCCGGCTCATTGAGCCACTGCAAAGATCAGCGGGGTGTTGGATAGAAGAACTACTAGCGGTACTGTGGAGTTTAAGAATGACTCTGAATTGATCAACAGGCTATACACCATTTTTTCTAGTATATGGGGCAGAAGCTGTATTACCAGCCGACATAGAGCATGACTCGCCTAGGGTCACCCAATACACAGAAGCCGAAGTGCAAGAAGCCCGGCAAAATGATGTTGATCTGCTGGAAGAAGCGAGAGAATTGGCATTGTCTAGATCCGCCATATATCAGCAAAATCTCCGACGCTATCATAGCCGGAAAGTAAGCCCCCGAATTTTTCGGGAAGGTGATATGGTACGCCGGTTGGTACAACGTACTGCTGGCATGCATAAATTATCCCCCATTGGAAGGTCCATTCATTGTGAGCAAAGCGTTGCACAATGATTCGTATTACCTTATCGATGCAAAACCACAGGAGAAAAACAAGGCGGACAAGTCTGGCGAGGAATCCAAGCATCCATGGGATGTAGCTCTACTTCGTCCTTTCTACTCTTAGCAGAGAAGTGTTTGTATCCGAATCTCTCATATGTCGGTATGTATGCCGGCAATGAGCTTATCAATGAAATCTTGGCACCTCGAGCAGTAACTTGGGGACTGCCTTAGTAATTTTAGTTGTCTTCTTTATTTACTACTTATATGTCGGCTGGCATAAGTTGCTTCTACTTAGGCCGGATTAGTAGTGTGTGAGCACCAAAAACCTAACTCTTCAACTTGCCGCTATCCAACAAGATTCGGCTTCATGGCAAGCAAGAGAACAAGTTTGGAATTGCGCAGCACATGAAAAACGACTAAGGAAAGAAACTTAATCGAGCCAACGTTTGTTTTTTCGGACTAACCTTGTGCTTACTTTAAATTTATTACGCTGAATTATTTTGAGCTAAATCCTAAAGTTTCCAAGTATTGTTAAGTCAATTTCTGAAACTCGGATTCGTAAGTCATAAAACCGAACCAAGGTAGACACGAGCCGAGCCAAGAAATTGGAGGAACAAGAAAATGAAACTCGGGGACTATGCCCAAGTTAATCCGGCATAAAAACTTAGTAGCAAAACATAATTGATGTTCTTAATACAATTGCACCCGGCATACCGGGGATCTGATAAACTTTAAAGTTTTTTCGCTCAAGGAGCAGCAGGGGGAGGAAGTTCAGCGTCATCTTCGCTGTCTTCGACGTCCGAGGCATCGTCCATGTCATAGTTCCACGCAAGAAGAAAAACTGACCAACAAGTCCTCCATGTCATCGGGAATTTCTTCAGCGTCAGGAGCAATGGGGGTACCCCTATCTCGGCGGAACTTGGCAACTACAGTGGTCGCAATGGCATTACCCTCTGGAATTTTCCTGAAAACAAGACAAGAGGAACAAGTGAGGAAAAGACATGAGAAGCAACCCGGAGAAGTATGTCGGGTGAAGTAAAATAACTCACGTGAAATGTGGCTGTGGATCCGGGTTAACTCATTGGTACAGTCATCACGCCTTTTGTGAAGCTGCACAAGTTCAGTATTCGCCGACTCAAGCTTGACGTCGACCTCCTGGAGAAGTTCTTGGTCCTTGGAAATCTGGAGGTTGAGGCGCTCGTGCTCTTCAGTGAAGTCCTGGCCAGCTTTTTGAAGTTCGGATTGGTGCTGCGCTTTCAACTTCTTCATATCTGTCTTGAGCTTGGCAATTTCATCATCTTTGGTTAAAAGGAGGGCAAGCTTGTCGTCTTTCTTTTTAAGTTTGGCCTGATGCTGCCCTGCTTGTTCGAGAAAATGCAGCATCATAT
The DNA here is from genome assembly GCA_910589775.1 of Avena eriantha. Lineage (NCBI taxonomy): Eukaryota > Viridiplantae > Streptophyta > Magnoliopsida > Poales > Poaceae > Avena > Avena eriantha. The sequence continues at coordinate 106,360,006 of OU342740.1, read as the reverse complement.
CAGGCACGGGCACACTATCTTCAAGAGATGCTGAAATAGTTTGTTGACCCGGCAAAGCCGAGGTATGAATATTTGCTGAGCCAAGAAGAAAGGAGGATAGGGCGCAGAGGGAGATTGAGCAAAAATGACTCACCCTTGATTTGCTCCAAGTTTTTCCTCATGATGGTATTCTCAGCCTCCACACCAGCTGTAAAAAACCGAACGATGGGTTAGTTCGGCAGAAAAAGATGAAGGAAAATGGAAAAATACCAAGGAAGAAACTTACCCCTTTTCTCGTGTTCAGCGAGAAGTGTGTTATGTTTTGCGCGTAGCATCTTGTGAGTGTCCAGGAGACACTGAAACTCGGCGCTCCGGCGATTGGTGGTCACCTAAAAGAGAAAAGTTGGACAGCTGAGCCTTGTGCATATTCGAAGTGTACAAAATCCGGGCCAAGTGGAACTTAATCCGGCTCTAGGTGTGTGCATATTCGATGTGTACAAAATCCGGGCCAAGTGGAACTTAACCTGGCTCTAGGTGTGTGCATATTCGAAGTGTACAAGATCCGGGCCAAGTGGATCTTAACCCGGCTCTAGGTGTGTGCATATTAGAAGTGTACAAAATCCGGGCCAAGTGGAACTTAACCCGGCTCTAGGTGTGTGCATATTCGAAGTGTACAAGATCCGGGCCAAGTGAAACTTAACCTGGCTCTAGGTGTGTGCATATTCGAAGTGTACAGATCTGGGCAAAGTGGAACTTAACTCGCCTCTAGGTGTGTGCATATTCGAAGTGTAGAAGATCCAGGCCAAGTGGAACTTAACCCGGCTCTAGGTGTGTGCATATTCGAAGTGTACAAGATCTGGGCCAAGTGGAACTTGACCCGGCTCTAGGTGTGTGCATATTCGAAATTATTAAGGAGCTACGTGAATTATCTAAGGAGCATCCGGCAGAGTAACAAGTTACTCCCCCGGAGGCTCGGGGACTAATGGTTATATCACTACTAATCTTCAACATACTAAGGAAAAGATGAAGTAACGTACCTCCATCATCCAACCCGCAAGGTTAATTGCCTTGGCAGCAATATTCATCTGCACAAAAAATTTGGTGGGACCGAACTTCTCCGGGAGATCGTCGTTGTAGACGAACTCCGCCTTGTTCCAGTTATTTACAAACTCTATCAAGGTCGGAGGGTATCATTCGCCGCTTAGCATATGGGGTGCCACCAAACCCTTGGCATGTGCTTCCCGCTTCTCAACCTAGGCAATGGCGGGGCCGGTGTGCAAAACAAGTTGCGCATCAGCTGGCTCGGCAGGGGCATCCTTCGGTGGTGGAGTTTTCTTTGAAAGCATGGACGCGAGTGTGCGCTGTCCAGCCTCGATGGATGCTGCCTTGGTTGCGTCAGGAGCCTTTTTGCCCTTGGGCTGCTGCTAAGAAGTTGAGGTTGCTGCAGCGGATTTTCCCTTGGGAGCTGCCTTGGCGCTAGCCTTGGTGCTGCTGATGTCTTCTCACTGAGCCTTGGAAGACTCGGACAAGGTGGAGGGGCTTGGTGTTGCTGCTGCTGTTGCTTTTGTTGTTGCTGGTGCTGGAGTTGGTCCTGGTGCTGGGGCTGATTTTTGTTTCGACGGAGGCGCTGAAGGTAACTCGGATGAAGCTGGTTGCGGCGGAGCCGAAGTGGTGGTTGCTGCTGTCTTGGCAGAGCCAGTCTCCCTCACTTCGAGGTTGCCCTCCTCTTGACGAGGTGGGCTGGAGCCCGGAGCAGCCGCTGAACCCTTCGGAATTGGGCTCAGCGGGCATGAATCATCGCCACGAGGAGGAGAAGGGCTGTGTCGGAGCGGCGACACAATGCCGGATCCACTCTGTGGGACCTCCACCGCGGCCCTGCCAAATCAAATAATGTATGATGAGAAACTATAACACAAGAAGAATAAGTGAATGGCAAAGAGAGAAGAGGCTTACTCATCCGAGGTCAGAGGCTCTTTGGGCTTCCGAGCCCTCCGAGCTGTGGCCTTGGTTGCAGGCTTGGTGGCAGCTTTGTCCCCGGACTTCTTTCGCCTTTTGGCTAGCTGAGAAGCTCCGGAGGAAGAAGTGGATGCAGCTCCGTCTTCTTCTTCGGCGCGATCGGCACAGGCTCACCCACGGCAAGGGGAGGGTCTTCATGGATCTGCCCACCGGGGTTAGCTGATGCCGGAAAAGCATAAGAAAGGGGGACAGCATCAAATGCTACCCTCACCTCAACATCTGAATCATCTTCATCGTCGGGCCAATCTCTAATAAAAGAGAGTTTACCGGTGGGTCGCTTGGTCGCATCCGCCATCGGAAGGAACATCTCCTGATCTGGTTCCTCCTCGTCCGAGGTGTCCCGGTCAGGCGCCCATTTGAGGGAAGGCTCAGTGCCATCCTCGATGGTTTGCTCAAGAAACATCTAAGGAAAAGGAAAGACAACAGGATTAAAACCTACAACAAAAGACCGACATAAGATTTAACACGGAAAAAGTTCTGGGCACGAGACTTACCGAAGGAGGAAGCCTGTCTTGGCAGAAATGTTCAATTCCCCACGTCCACTCAGAGGAGAAGTCCTTGTGGGTGGTGAAGAGGGCCTTGACCCGGCGGTAGATCTCTGTGTTGCTCAACTCGAAAGACGAGGTCTGGTTGGGGTCATGGCCCTAGCTCATGTGACACACTTTATGTGTGCGTTTCTGGAGGGGGAGATCCGGTTGCGGACGAATGTGATCATGGTGTCCTCATTGCGCAATCCGAGATCCTTCAGCTCCTTGAATCTCTTGTTGACCTGGTCCGCCAAGACTATGGACTTCTTGGGGATAACGTCCCACAAATCCGGGTTAGGAGGACCCGGAGTATAGGGGCGCAGCCGGATCAGATCTTTGGTGGTGCTGTTCCGGACATAGAAGAAAGTCCGGGCCCATCCCTTGTAAGAGTCAAGCCCACTGACTTGGGGGAAGACAGACAGCTTCCGGGGGCAGATTGACGCAGCACCGAACTGCGTGAGTTGTTTGTCCTCCGGATCTAGATCTACATTCGGAATCACGTTCCGGCGAAGGCCAAAGAACCGGATCCAGAGCTCCTTCGTGGGCCACAATCTAGCATAACCTTCGATGGTGGAGGCAAAGGCGGAGAGACAGGTGATGGCGTTAGCCGGAAGATGGTGTGGCTGGAGCTCGTATGTGTTTAGCCAGTCATGGAAAAAATCGCTACCTGGCAGACCGAACCCCCGCTGGAAGTGTGATAAGAGCACAACATACTCACCCGGATTGGGTGAGGGGGCAATTTTGGCGGAAGCGAGGCGTGCGGCGACGCCCTCCGGGATGCGCCTAGTGTGGTAAAGCCAATCCAGGTCATTCTGGTAGACCCAGGATCCGGCCCACGCACCGCGGTCGGCGTGCGCCGCCTCTTCTTCCATCTCCTGCTCGGCGACAGTGAGTTCCTCCTCAGTCATTTCAAGGTCGCTCTCCTCACTTGCGCTAGCGGCGGAGGGAGGCAGCAGCCTGGACTGGCGGGGACCCGTGGCAGAGAGGATGAGCAGAGGTGGCGTCGGCGCTGGAGCGCGTGGAAGCAGTACGGCGGCGGCGCTGCTACTCAGATGCGGTGGTGGCGAAGCTGTCGATGGAGAAGATGAGGAAAAGCAGAGGCAGAGGGGCGCGAAGGGGGGAAATGACCCAAGGGGCGTGCCCCTCCCCTATTTAGCCACTCCCGTAAGGGGGGTAGTGGGATCGCGTTTTGCGGGTGAGGCACACTGTGTGGCCGTGTACGATCCGGATCAGCCAATCAGCGACGAGCCACACGAAGGGCCACATGGCGCAGCGGATCCCATGACGTGACATTATGATACAGTTAACGAGGAGGCAAGCGTGACATGACGTTTGCCACAGTAACTTCTAACAATTACTGCGGCGGTTACTGTAGCAAGCCCTTAAAATGAGGCAACGTTATGATTAGCCTCCACGTGGGGAAGCGTACGAGAGAAGGAAGAATGACCCGGATGAGTACGAGGTAACCCGGCCAGCAAGTAAAAACTTGGAATGTGCCAAGGGAAAATAAACCTATGAAATCCGGATTATGGGGTAACTCGGAGAAGGAGCAAGAGGCTTAGTAAAATTGAACCTGTTGTGGCCTTAGCGGCTAAGGCAGCCAAGACCGCACCAGCTTCAGGGACTAATGTTGGGGGGATACCCCCGGGTAGGGTCACGCCGGGGTATAATGTCCTAGTTGGCCGAGGTATGTCAAGGTCAAAGCAAGTGCTGGCCAAGTCACCTCAAGGCAGGCCAGATCATGGAGTAACCCAGACCAGGGGACGTCCACCTAACTTGGTCTCAACCGACTTAAGACGTATGTCGGTAAGATGTACCTAACTTGTATGCAGGAACAGGTGTGGTCGGATCAACTATGTGGGATCCGGGTTATATCAAGCTTGTAAGAGAAGGAAGGTATCTCGCTGGTCTAAGGTGACCACTGTACGCAGAGCATGAGCGAAGCAGACAGAGGCAGGACCACTGTGGTTTACTAGTGTGTTCTTGAGGGCTAGCTAGTGGTGAGAGTAAGAGAGTTCTTCTTCCTCCTCTCCCCAATACAGCTCAAGGAGCACTTGTAATCTATCAAGGTAAATCAAATAGAAAGCTACCATGTGTGGAATCACCACACTATCCCTCCCTGGATTCTCCTAGTGCATTTAGTCCCCACCTTTAGCCTATCCATGGCATCTGCCGTGACACCACCACGACACTTGGTGTAGTCTTAACTTGGTGTGAGCGTGCGCCAAGTCAACCCAAATAAAGTATCAAAGGATAATACCACAATATTATGCTTTTATATGCTAAAACAACGCATGATTCTTTCAAGGGACATTAAGCAATCTCAATTGTTTGTAACAAGTCATACTACAACAATAATCACTAAGCATAAAGTCAAAGCAATATCAAACATGACATGATAAAGTCTAGGCCACAATCAAAACAAGCTTCCTTTTGTACCACTATAAGCATAAAACTTCCTACTCTTTCCAACACCAATCGAAAACTAAGGCTAAACGCAGTGCTAGCAAAGGAGAACACTCACAGAACAATAAGAGAGAAAACTAGAGTGTTCTAGGCAATGAATAACGAGGTGTGTCTCTCTCCAAAAGAAGTGTGTTGGGATCCAACCAACTTATTGCAGAAAGGAAAGCAAAAGAAAACTAAAAACAAAGACGAAGATGCTCCAAGAACAACACAATTGGTGCATGAAACAATAAAAGTGAGGTGTTTGGAAGAAAACCTGAGATTTTATTGATGAAGAAGGGGATGCCTTGGGCATCCCCAAGCTTTGACGCTTCTATTTCTTGAATGTTTCTTGGGGTGACACAGGTGGCATCCCCAATCTTGAGGTTTTGTCCATACTTCAACTTATCACATTGTTCTTCCCTACACCTGAAAATTTTCCTTCATACAAAACTTCACACAATCTTCATTAGCAACATTAGTGTACTCAAGATAATAAGTCTTTTGGTTCAGTTTCAACACAAGTAAAACTTCCATTAAAACACAAGCTACTATAGCAATTCCTTCTAAAATTTCAAATGATCAAAGAGAAAGAGATTAAGAGGCAAATGGAAATAATGGAAGAAATCTGTCAAAACTGACCAGCAGGAAAAAAGAGATTTTTTGGAAGACCTTCTATTGCTCAAATCGAAAATTGATAAACTAACGAAAGTTGGATAACAACTTGAGGAAGAAGCACAAACAATTACAGCTCAATCCGACGTACAGAGTTTTTTCACAAAGTTTTATAGTGAAGCATAAAAATCTGTTTCGGGACAACAACTTTTCCAAGTCTTACTTCTCTCTCATTAGAGGTTATTCTTGGCACAAAAACTACACAAAAAGGATAAAGAGAGATTATTATAGAGGTAATAACTTCCAAGACTCAACAAAAGAAAAACTTACTGAATAAAAATTTGGGTTATCTCTCAATAAGTGATTTTCTTTAATGCCTTTGAGCTAGGCATGATAATTTCGATGATGCTCACATAAGAAATATGAATTGAAGTAAAAGAGAGCATCAAGAAGCAAATATAGAACAAATTTAAGTCTAACCCACTTCTTATGAAAAATAATCTTGTGAAGAAACAAGTCATGAAAGCACAAAGCAACAAGCATAGGAAAGCAAAACAAGTGCAACTTCAAAATTTCAACATAAAGAGGGGAAACTTAATATTGTTGAGATACATAAAAGCATGATGAATAAAATTAACAATATAACTATCACATAAAACATTATGATCATGAGCCACATGCATAAAATAATTATTACTCTCCCTATAAGCATAGTCATTCTTATTAATCATAGTGGGAGAAAATTCAACAAATATAGCTATCATTATTATTCTCATCACCATAATCATCAAATATAAGAGGCATATTGTAATCATAATTAACTTTCTCCTCAGTAGTAGGTGGACTGAAAATATCATATTCATCATTGTAATCATCATATATTGGAGGTATAGTATCATCAAAGTAAATTTTATCCTGCATACTTGGGGGACTAAAAATATCATGCTCATCAAAACCAGCTTCCCCAAGCTTAGACTTTTCCACAGCGTTAGCAATAATGGTGTTCAAATAATTCATACTAATAATATTGCTATTAGCATGCAAATAAAGTTCGATAGGTTTTTAATTTTCTCTTCAAACACTTCATGTCCTAACTCAAGATAAATACTATAAAGCTCTCTAATTTTGTTGTTGTTTTCCATTAAGACTAACTAGTGAAAGTAAAAATAAGAAACAAAAAGATATAATTGCAGAATCTAAAGGAAATAACTTCGAGCATCACACACCAGCAACCGTACTGGAAGATAGCTTAGTAGCCAAAGGATGTGAGTACCTTTTACCTTACCTCCCTGGCAACGACGCTAGAAATAGCTTGATGTCTACTCACGCTTATATTCTTGTAGACAGTGTTGGACTTCCAAGTGTAGAGGTTTGTAGAACAAAAGTAAGTTTCCCTTAAGTGGATCACCCCAAGGTTTATCGAACTCAGGGAGGAAGTGGTCAAAGGTATCCCTCTCAAGCAACCCTGCAATCAAGATACAAGAAGTCTCTTGTGTCCCCAACACACCCAATACACTTGCCAGGTGTATAGGTGCACTAGTTCAGCGAAGAGATAGTGAAATACAAGTAATATGGATGATTATAAGTGGTAATTGCAATCTGAAGTAAGAGAGCCAGCAAGCAAACATGTAACATGACTAATTGTAAACAGTGTTTCAATGCTTAGAAACAAGGCCTAGGGATCATACTTTCACTACTCAACACTCTCATATAAATATCTTCTCTTTATGATGCTACCCTAAACTACTCTCCGGTTGGACGACGTAGGGCTATAACAGCACACCTTAAAGTTTGCATTCCCCATCTAGATAACCCCTTACTGTCACCTTGAGCACTAGATGGTTCCAACAAACACCACAATCTCATAGAGACATCCAACTCAAATTATGCTCATGATAAGTTTTTATGTAACCTTAGCGAAAGTGCGACACGGTGTGCACACTATCAACTTCACACACGTGGGGATAAGCAGAGATTCATTAACGCACTTGAGTGGTAGAATAGATCTATAGATTACAAAGCTCATGATCTCATAAGATAACACATAGAGAGAGATGAACACATAGCTACCGGTAGAGCCCTTAGCCTTGAGAGAGAACTACTCCCTCATCATCATGGAAATCAGAAACAGCGATGGAGATGGTGGTGGAGTCGATGGAGATGGCTCCGGAGGCACTTCCCCCTCCCGGCAGGGTGCCGGAACAGAGACACTACTAGGAAACAGCTCTTCTGTGGCGCACCTTTTTTGAACATCTGTGGCGCATTTGTTAGTCGCCACTAATACCTCGCCACTGATAACTAACTTCAGTGGTGCATTTCGAAATGCGCCACAGAAGTCTCAAACTTCAGTGGCGCATATGGCCAATATGCGCCACAGAAGTTGTTTTCCAAAATTCAAAAAAAAGACGGGCCAGATCTCAAACTTTTGTGGCGCATATGGCCAATATGCGCCACATAAGTTTTTTTCAAATTTCAAAAAAAAACCGGGCCAAATCTAGATCTGGTCGGATCTGGCCGGAGTTGGTGGTGGTGGTGGTGGTGGCGGGCGGTGGCTAGGTCTAGGAGGAGGTTGCCGGAGTTGGTGGTGGTGGAGGAGGAGGAGGAGGAGGAGCTCGCCGGAGTTGGTGGTGGAAGAGTAGGAGAAGGAGGAGGAGGAGGAGGAGGAGGAGGAGGTCACCGGAGTTGGTGGAGGAGGAGGAGGTCACCGGAGTTGGTGGTGGTGGAGGAGGAGGAGGAGGTCGCTGGAGTTGGTGGTGGTGGAGGAGGAGGAGGAGGTGGTCGCCGGAGTTGGTGGTGGTGGAGGAGGAGGAGGTCGCCGGAGAGTGGAGAAGGAGAAGGGGAGAAGTGTGGAGGAGAGGAGGGGAGGAGAAGTGGGGAGAGGAGAAGAAGTGGGGAGGGGGAGAAAAAGGAAAAAGGGAGGGAGAAAGGGTGCTGGCGGGATTCAAATTTCGAATCCCGTCCAAGACTTCTGTGGCGCATATGGGGGAAATGCGCCACAGAAGTTTCTCCACCTTTTTTATTTTTTTGCAGTAAAAAATCTTCTACCCTAAATAACTTTTTACTCTTTTCGAATTTGGGGATTCTGTAAAAATTCAGAACGACCTATGGTCGTTGAATTCGAGTAGGGAATTTCGAGACGATCATTTTGATAGGTTAAAGATTTTTTCCGGCATCGTATGGAAAACTTAGAGCCGTTTTACCGTGCCATGAACTATTTTTGCAAAATACATCGAAATTCATGTTTTTCAATTTTGTCTAGATCTATACCCTAAAATCTAACTACAACTTAAAGGAATTATTTTTTTGAAGTTTCTATCATTTTTGTTTATTTTTTACAAAATTGAAAAGGCGATCCACGGGGGGGGGGGATCTGTTTTTCCCCCCTATATGCTTGTTCTGTGGCGCATTAACCTATATGCACCACAGAAACATCACTTTCTGTGGCGCATATGGACATATGTGCCATAGAAGTTTCTCCTCCTTTTTTTGCTGCTTGGTCCCATCAACCTTCTGTGGCGCATACGCCACAGAAGTTTGACACTTCAGTGGCGCACACGAAAATATGCGCCACAGAAATATGGACTTTTGTGGCGCATATTGGTTTCGTGCGCCACTGATATATATCCGTGGCGCATATTTTTACATATGCGCCACTGAATATCTTGTCTATTTATAAGTTGTTTCCTAGTAGTGAGACTTCTGTCCCCCGAATCTCCTCTTCGGTGGCAGCGGCGCTACGGAACTTTTCATGGATTTCTGATCTTGTCTTTAGGGTTTTCGTCCCGGGAGGCTTTTATAGGCAAAAGGGCAAGGTCGGTGGAGATCCGAGGGGCCCACACCACCTGGTGGCGCGGCCAGGGGTACTAGCACCACCATAGGGTGTGGCCATCCCCTGGAGCTCCTTCGGATGCCCTCCGTACTCCGTGTTCCTTCTGATAAAATATTGACTTTGGCATTTGTCCCGTCCAATTCTGAGAATATTTCCTTACTAGCTTTTCTGAAACCAAAAGAACAAAAAACAGGCAACTGACACTGTGGCATCTTGTTAATAGGTTAGTTCCATATAATGTATAAAAATACGTCAAAGTGTGGACAAAGCATAAAAAAGTTGATATAAAACAACAATGGGGCATCAAAAATTATAGATATGTTTAAGACGTATCATCCACGAAAAAACTGCTCGCACCTATGGAGCCAACCAAGAGGATCAACTAAGCCATCATATATTGGGAAGTCGAGCTTGTGGAACCGGGGCACCCCGGAACCTGAACCCAAGCTGAGTGGATTGTTTGGTAGGAGCGGAAGGGAGGTGATGGGCGAGCTAGGGGAGCGGTCATGCAGACATTAGTTTGTCAGGTGGAGTTGCAAAGGCGGCTGTAATCTGCGACTGCTGCTGATGGTAGGGCTACTGCTGGTAGGTGGGATGAAAATTTGGGGAGGGATTTAGGGTGGGATTGATGTTGTAAGGCGGGAGACAAAGTGGTTCAAATTGATGTTAGGGGGAAGCTGGGGCGAGTAAGGAGATGGGTGAAGGTGGTAAAAGCGGGATGGCAGATGCTGGCTATTTGCAGAAGGTAGTGAAGTGAGAGGGTATTGGGGGTGGCCAATCTGCCCAGCAGGGAGAGGCCCACCGATGGCGACGGTGGCGACTGTACCACTAGAGGAGGGGGCACCGGAGCTATTGTTAGCAAGGGATGCAAAGGCAGCGTCATGGACAGCTTCTCCATCCATGGGATCTGGTGGTGGGGGAAAGGCCAACAATCGTTGCTCGAGCACCGTCAAGCGTTGCTCCAGCCAGGCGAGGAGCACCTGGTCCTCATCATGTTGGCGCGTGAAGGTCTCCAACTACTTCGTGATGATCTTCAACTGCCTCAATTTCTTTGCCCGTCATCATATTTGACTCTGATACCAAATTGGAAGAAACTAAGCCCTAATTACTGAAAAGTAGATAAAAGTAAACGATAATATTCTTCTGTGCTTTAGTGAGAGGGGTCGGGCCCTTTATATAATAGACAAGACTTAATCAAGAAGACGATAAATCTATTCAAACTCTAATACGATCTCTAAACTGATTGGACTCTTTCCTAACAAAGTTGCTTAATCAACTAGAACTCTGACTAAGGAAGAGGACTCCACGTGATGGATGAGTCCACATAACACTTGCAAGTAATATAATAAAAACCTACACGAATAAACTTGTGGTTTAGAGCTTGTAAGATAGTAATAGCAAGTAGAGGTGTAAAATTTGTATTTTTAAAACAAATAATATGCTCGCCAAACTCATCATGTGCCCCAAAATTTTGTTGAACCCGAAGTAATTATATGGTATTAGATACGGATGTAGAATACTGTATCCCACAACTTGGTAATAAGAGAAACTAGAAGATATCAAATCAAAAAAATTCATGGTCCCTAAAAAGGAGGGAATATAATCAACCATATAATTTACCATGCTCACAATCGTTGGATCAATGCATGCCACCCTAACTAAACATGCAAGTAGTAACTTATCCGTTCAAGACACCTGCATAAGAGCACATAAACAATCAACTTCATATTAGATGGAAATATTTGTTTTACCGGTATAGAGGGAAAACATAAGCGAAGTGCAATGTTTAATGTTGGTGCATTTTCGGTTACTAATGGTAACAGAAATTCCATAAAGGGGAGTTAAAGTAAACTTTCTTATTTAGCCCTGAACTAAAGAACTTCTTTAATTATGCCAGAAACATCAGCCTATGAATGCCACACTATTCCATATTTGCCCCCAAATTAACACTCGACAAACCAAGGTTATATATAGTTGCTGTTAGGCTTGCTCGCCAATGTCGCGGCATGCACAACGGTGGTTGTATCAGTTCTGCTGGGCAATATTGTCCATAAAATTGAGAAGACCTCAAACAAACATATTTGTGGACCTCAGCCAACGTTGCAAGGCCAGATGGGTGTGCGGACTGAGCAAACATGGTGGTGCTGCAAAACAGTTCAAAAATTGGGCTATGACATTAAGTTCTACTATGTGAGCTAATAACAATAGAAAGAAATCTCTTACAGATATTAAAACTTGCATGTAGATTTGATGAGAAAAAGAATATGGTGTGAAGATAGGTCCACTCCCTTTGGAGATATGTAACACTGGATTTCATCTTCATGCTTTACGAAACCAGAGGAAAATCACTAAAAAAGTATATGTAGGTCTGCAAGGTTGAAGCAAGTCGTAAAGTGTGCAAATTGACCAAAACCCTTTTCTAACATGTAAGTGCATCTATGCTTAGTGACCTATGTTCGTAGAAGAATAAGAAAGATCAATGATGGACCAAAGAAACATGGGGGTTTCAATTTCTTGCAGAACAATGTCTGAATCTCCTTAATATTTTTACCATAAACAGATTCTGTGTAAATAATTTAGTTCAACTGTCAGCAGAAACGAAAAAGTCATATATATATAGTACCATATAAATACAGTGGAATTTAACATCCCTTGACTATAGTATTAGAAATTCGGTCACTTGAAATTCAAGCGCCATGAGTGTATGTAAAGGCATGCTTTGACACGAAAAACATAAGTGTCCATAGATTGTTTTTATGATATAGTGAGTATTAACAGATATAAGGGGATAAGTAACTCAAGTTACTTGCATCCATTGTGCTTATGAGTTATTATCACTGAATGAAATGACTAAATATTTAGAAGGTATCTCTTGATCAAGCGCAACCAAATTTTGTTAGTTCTGTTGATCCCTATGTTCTCATATTTCAATGACGCGGATAATGATCTTTCATTGAAATCCTCGAGGTGATAGTTCTTTCATCAAGTATATCTGCATGGCTGCTATTCTAGGTCCATGCAAGAAAATATGTTTAGTAATGGTGGACATGAAAACTGGTACAAATTGCCATCCTATCGCCAACTCCAATAATGCAAAAGTCAAATGTAAATTGGTCAATTAAAATGGACGTTGGGAAGAGGGACAACTTAGGGAAACAAATGGTCCCAATAAGAAAGCAACTATTTTGTATAAAGGGAAGAGTGACCTAGGGTGACAAATAGATCGCAAAAAATATTTAGTAAGAAGAAAAATAAGAAGCCACGCATCAACAACACAATGGAGGATCTACCCCGTCTCCTAGACGATTCCTAGAGGCGTTCAATGCTTCCTTGCAAAATCGGCAGCTGGTGAGGATAGAGAACATAGCAAGGCAAATTATAGGAGGGAAGTAGTACATGTACCACCTAAAAAAGATGTGTGGGCTATGGCCGGTGGTTCACGCGGCACCTCCTTAACAGGCCAAGGCCCTCCTCACTGTTGGCGGGCACATATTTCTTCTAGTTCTCCTCCTCTGCATCAAAACCATTCTTTTCAGCTCGAAATAACCAGAAGAAATACATATGTTAATAAAGAAAAATCAAATTAGATTTGTAGCTCGAACATGCCTCACCTCGTAGGAGAGATAGAGAGAGATAGGACTGCAATGGTCGAACATGGCTCACCTCATAGGGACTCTCTAGGAGTCGTGTAGGCCAGCTGCACCTCGTCCTGGAAAACATAGAGAACATAGAGATGATGAAATTGCAGCCAGAGAGAAAGAACAAAGATTGGACTGGAGATTTTACCTACATGCACTTGAAAATCAGCCATGCACCCATGGTAGCAATGATATTTGGCAACCACGACAAGCCCTCTGATGCACATCTGGCGAGGCTCTATGCCGGTGGTGGAGCGAGTGTTGGTGGTAGAGGGTAGGGCCCAAGGAAGAGCTAAAGAAGATGCAAAGGATCGCGGGCGTGACGATGGTTGTGAAGGCCTGGCATGCGTCCCCATCATTGGCTGTTTGGGAGCAACGATGCTAGCGGTAGATTCGTGAACCTAGGCGTAGATGCACGAATGGAGGTGATGAGGATACAACCATAGGGTATGATGATTCTGCTAGTCTAAGCTGGAAGGAAATATTGAGCCTCATTGAGAAATGTCACAAGGTGAATTCATTCCTAGTTGGATATGATATTGTGATTTTTAAGAAGTTTATACTACCTAAATCATGGTGTTATTATTTGACTAGATTTAATATCCATCGGATTAGCACCAGCGGTAGGAGAGGGAGGAAGGCGAGCAAGAGATGGAAGGCAACCAAGAAGGAAGGCTTAGTTCGGACAGACAGAAGTCCTGAAATTGAAACGGACGTGGATTCCTCATACAAACTACGAATCAAGAAAATAATCACTTATTGGATAGATAATTCCATGGTATTTTCAATGAGTACTTCCACGTATCAAGATCTCGGATAATCCGGCCCCCACACCACAAATAATCTGGCCCTGTTTTGGAAATTCTAGTACAGACTTCGGGCGCGTCGTTCTGTATGGGGGGGCGGATAATCCGGCCTTACTTGGGGTGGATAATCCGGCACTAAAAGTTTCCATCAGATCTGGATGGATCTAACTGTATCAGACACGTTATTTGTTTCACGTTTTTCCGATGTTCCGGCTGCCATATAAGCCCTGGAACGCCCTCTAGTTTAGATTAGACCATGTTTAAGATAAACCCTAGTTCTTGGAGTTGCTAAGTGCAAACCATTGAATCCTACTACACCAATTCGTATCGATCTAGTGTATTTTCTACTATCAATCAAGTGTGATTAGTTGATCCATTGGGATCTAGCCAATTGCAAGTTTCGTGTGATCTGCTGTTCCATTGGGAATTAGAAGATTGCAAACCGCTTCGTGGTCAGTGGCTACGTGCGCAAGTGTGTGAAGTTGTGAATATCTACAAGGGTTGAGAGCTTTTTCATTGGCATCAGAGATCGATCGAGAGGTTCGTGAGCGGCATATGCGTTATCTCCACCCCACATCATCATACATCCACCTCGCTTACCGAGAAGATCGGGCCACCCCGTTTCAGGAGGGAGCCTTTCCGCCGTCGGCCATCATAAGCCATCACCCTCTTCTATAGTACCTGTCATGCTCCCGCTTGTCTAATAAGCACAAGCACTGAAGGAAGCCAACACCACTGCTTCGATAGTTATTTGACGGGTAGTAGTGAAGTGGAGGTTAAATCACAACCAATGATTAGAGATTAATAGCGCGAGTGTTGTTAGCTTAAAGTTACCTTATTACTATTATTGTATTACATTAATTACCATTGTACTTAGACATATATGTATCAACCCAGCCGTGAGAAAGACGTAAGAAAGATAATCAACAACTTAGTCTAAGTATCTAGGGTTCTTCGATCTTCCATGCTCTCGCACGTGTATCCCTCATCCGCATATACCAAATCCCTAGCAAACTCCCACGAATTCCCCTTATCACCACTCCATATCGATCAACTTATTACAATGGTATCATAAAATTGGTCAAGGAAAGCGATCTAGGGGAAAAAATGGATCGGGGTAGTGAATCGGAGTAGGTAGAGAAGGGTTATTGGGATCTCTCGTAAAATCCCACCCTCGTGGCTTGGCAGCAGCGACACTGCTCAGGCAACAAATCGAAGGTTGCGTCACGATTGTTCGAGAATATCTCTTCCTATTTTAAAAAGTCGGTGAAGGATTTGATTCATGTGCCTTCTCGGTGGCGGGATCACTATGAAACCAATGGGTCCAGGGTTAGACAAATCATAGACCTTAGCTTGACATAAGCCTAACCTAGAGCTTGAGAGTGATAAGTGAGAGAATCAATAACACAACAGTGACCCTACGACACAAAAATTATTACAGCAAGCTCATAACTGAGGAGAGAACCAAATTATTACAAGCAGAGGTCACTATCCACAAACATCAAACAATGGAAAGCAAATTATTCTATTAAATATAGCAAACTTAACAAATGGCCTAAGAGGCCTAAAGCATAACAATTATGTCCCAGCCCATAGATTCTAGGCTACCAGCCGAGAACCTCGAGCTACTCTTCGGTATTAATGTCCTACAGAACTCATCTTCAGGGGAACACTTACTCTGCTACAAAAGTATCAACAAAGCAAGGGTGAGTAAAGGGTGTACTCCGCAAGACTTAGGGCTGGTGGATTTCTTTTGCATAAAGCTATCTTTGTTAGTTAGACAAGAGAGAGTACAAGCTCCTCTAATAAGAACACTTTAAAAGGGGATAAGAGAACAACATCTCGAACTATAATCAACATCTTTTGATATCTAACAAATTATCATTAGAACCTCTCAACTAGGATCGTCCTCTTGTACCCTAAGAAAAGCATCCTTAATCACACATTGATCTACCAAGTTTTACAATTAGGTTAATGTTCTCTATGATCTTAGAATATGGTTCCAAGTCGTTCATAACCGTGAACATGGCTTTTCAAAAGGATTTAACCCTGCAGGGGTGTACAACTTTACTTAGACATACCAACCATCTCTTAGTGCCAAGTACTATTAGCACACATTTGGGGTGGCGGTAGAGGGTGGCAGGACACGATCTTTACCTTGCTTTTGCCTAATCCATGAGTCGCTGAGAAAGGGGTAGTCCATCTACTATAGCCAGCCATACTGTTAGCTCTGCCCAATCTCTATGTTAAAGAATTGGGAGTTTAGCTACCCCGAGCCTCCTTCCTCCTTCGGCACGCCCTATATGATGCACCATCTTCAACCCATCCAAAAATGAAGATGTCAAAACTCAAACTACGGACTCATGTATTAAACTAGGCAAGTTAGTGAGTCGAGGGGTTTTCTAGGCCCCATGTGGCTATTCGCCTAGTCTTTGTTCCAAAGGAAAGAACTCGGGTCCTAGGGGTGGTGAGCATGGGACTACAAAAACCACATCCCACCATGGCCTCCCATACAAGACTTTATCATGTTCACCTCATATCACCTTCATACCCCGTTCTCCTATCATACTAAATTCTTTGTATCTAATACATCTCTATCGGGGGGGATGACCCCTAGTATGGTCAATGCACTGTATAAGGAGAAGTCGAGAGGTTGACCAGGACTAAGGTTAACCGACATAGGACGACACACCAAAGCTAACATACACAAAGTATGTCGGCATAACCAAGTTATCTCTTTGTTGCATGTACGACCCGGCCTAGTTATATCGACTAGAGCCTTGGAGTCAACATAGGGACCAACCTATGATCAAAGATCATATCCTGGCCCCTAAGTCAATGCTCCGGTCTCTTCCCAGAAATCCCGGAGAGGATCAGGCATGCCCCTGGATTACTGTGAGAAGTCACATAGAGGAGAACTAGGAGGCGACCATTGTCAGCATGGTAACAGTTGTCAGAGGGACGGGCACGTCTAGTCCCATCGAGGATATCCAGGAGGTGACACAACAACAAGATCAGAATCTGGTGGGCCCAAGGCAATGAATTTGGTACCACCAGTAGAAAATATACCTTGCCACATGTGCCCTAAACTTGTAACATAGGGACCGTATATAAGGTACCCGAGGGCGTCTAGAGAGAGAGACTGATCCATGTTTCCTCATTCCCCCAACTCACTTAGTAGAGCGAGAGCGGAGAGTTCCTTCTTCCTCCTCTAGCATACAACTCAAGGAGCACCATTGTATCTACAGTAATACTTAGAGATATATCATATAGCATGAAGGAGTAGGGGTGTTATCTCGATAGGAGAGTCCTGAACCTAGGTAAATCATGTGTGTTTGTGTTGTGTTCTGTGTGCGCTCGTTATTGCATCATATCTATCCCTGGTGTAACACCCCGGACTCTCCATGTCCAGGTTGTCATTCCTAGAAGCTCAATAGGATATCTAGACTAACCCCATAGACCAACACTAGTCTTTTCTACGCACTTTATCCTCACTCATGCGCACCCGAGACCCACTTCCTGGTCGGTCAGCCATCCTCAGATTGCTCTAAGCCAAGCACACTTAACCTAAGAGTTATTTTTAGATGAGTTTCTAGAAAATAAGTTTCAACTTGTTGATATGGGTGTCCTATCAATCCTATTAAGCCACGTGCCAGGGTCTCACACCCGGATCCTCCGGTGTCCATTCGGACCCAAGATAAGCCATCCCATGGCATCTGCCGTGATACCACCATGATAGTTGGCGCCCACCATGGGGCCAGCAGTGGCGCTAGCTGGAGTCATTATCCGGATGAGAAACCTCGTCGTTTGTGGTGAGCGCATGGTCTCTGGCCTTGTCGAGAGGCTCTACTCGCTAAATTTCATTAGCAACAACGCTGGCTACTTAGGTAACATGCCTCTTTCAAGGAACAACAAGTTCATCAGCTCGGTGCTGACCAAGTATACGTCGCTATCGACATCGCCTGCAAGTAACTACAGAGGGTAATAGTCGCTACAGATCCTCCCATTGTTTGCACGGCTCACAGCCGGCATACCGATTACCGCACTAGCTGCGTAGAGGTCATGATGACCGCCCCTAGAGACGGTGGCAGCACTGACACTTCCGAGGATGTAGACATAACCCCAAGCCTAATAGGTCAAGACTCCCTCCGTAGGAGAAGCCAGAGAACATCATTGGTTGTAGTAAGCCGGCAAGGCCGAATCCTCTGCAGGAAACCATCGAGAAGTGGGCAGTGGCAGTTGCTCCTGTTTCAAATTTGGCTCAGGCACTGGCTCAGCTAGATGAGCTGCTCCAGAGTCTTCTCAAGGAAGCAGTCAATATATGTAACTCGCGTCGGGAAAGAGCTGTATATCACCCTCCATGAGTACAACAAAGATCACGGGTTTACTGACGTAGCTCATCCTAGTAGCATAGATGGTGTGCGAAACTGGTGTAAAAACCTCAATGCCGAGATGTCTAGGGATGGTAGAACCAAATCAGGTGTGTCGGTTAGTCAAGTGTAGGATGGTAAGCAGAAATATAGTTCTCGGGCTAAGAACTTCAGAGCTACAGAGGCAGCAGTAGCCGAGGTATCAAACTTGATAGGTGATGCCCGACACAAGCAGCAAGAGCGAGTAAATGAGCTAGTGTTTATAGTGAACCGTTAGAATGAGGCATACCGCAAGGAAAACCCGGGTGGTGCATGAGGTTCCCAAGTAGTTTATTTGGCTGGGGCGCTAGGGGAAAATCACTCGTCCAATCGTCATCTCCCCATGTCATCCCTAGGCGCGAAGGGAGTGTTACTTCCGGCAAGAACAAGCAGTTGCTGACATATGATCCGGCATTCGCCAGAAAGCATATTGCCAAGCAAGGCAATGCAGGCCAAGGAAATGCCGGCCAAGGAAATGCTGGCCAAGGAAATATCGGCCAGGGAAATGCCGGGAAAGGTAATGCCGGCTAGAACAAACAAAACCGGCATGGTCATAATTCGGTTGGAGGAGCACAACCACCTCAGCACCTAGCACCTCATCCTCCTCAGTAGCAACAAAGTGCCAGGCAAGCTTATCATCAAGGTGGTGACCCAAGGGCGAACCGTTACAATGATGGTTATTCGGCTATGGTGAATGCCGGATACCAGAGGTATGAGCACCAAATGATTGAATATCCACTAGGGTTCCTGCTGGGGAATCGTCAATTGCAGCCACATGATGCTCGATTGAAGTTGGACATGATACATATGTCGGAGATCCTTGAGGAGCAAGGTCCTCCTAGTCCTAGTTGTTTTGGACCTTGGATTATGAGAGAACTACCGGTGACAAACTTCCAATTTCCCAGGGGCACGAAGACATATGACATCAACATGAAGCCGCTAATAGACTATGTAACAAGAGTACATGTCGCACTAGGAAACCATAGGTGGGCGATGAGATATGTGCCGTAAACGTTGGAAGGTCCTACTAGAGTTTGGCTAAACAATTTTCCAGAGAGAAGCATCGAACTATTGTCTTGATTTTGAAGAGGCTGATGGGGTTCGTTGCATACAAAACAAAAAAATCCTACGGTTGCAACCACCAATATCATATCTAGGAGATACATGTAATGGTTTCAGATGGACTCACCCTCGAAGACCATAATGCAGGATAACATTCCAACAAACAAACGTTGATGATGTAGTGTGTACACGACCGTACTTAAGGATGGGCAAATGATCAGTGCCACAAGAGGGCAATGCCTCCATAATTGGTCACACATACGGTCTGCCGATGACTCCCATCCCTTGCTCCATGTTGGGTAGCGGAAGTAGCAGATCCTCGGGAACTCCTCCAACACTACGAGATGGTGGTGATGGTGGTGGAGAAGATCTTGAGCAGGGCTTCGCCTAAGCACCTCGCTCGTGGTAATGGACAAGGCTAGAAGGAGAGGAAGATGCCAACCAAAGGGTATGTGAGAGGAAGGGTGAATGGTGTGAGATGAGAGGGGAGGAGGGGGATTTTATAGGGGAGGGGGCATCACAAGGGGTCATGGTGCACAACCATGGTGTTGCCCCCACCTCTCCCCAAATTATGTGGGTGGACACTCCACTCACATCAATATCGCTCCACTCATCTTCCATTTAATTCCCACTCAAAAATGTAATGTCTTTCAATTAAAGAACTTCAATTCTCTTGGTTTAATGCAACTCAATTTAATGAACACTTCATTTAAAGAGTACTTAATTTAATCAACACTTCATTTAATGAACAAATTAACATTGCATTCCCTTCCTTTGTTTTGGCAGATTCGATATAACAAATTCCTACGATGTCCATTATCTTCTCATGCGTTCCATATCCACTCAATTGTGTCGACTAACCTTAAGTGTGTCTCCCTACGGGTTCGAGAACTATGTAAACATGATTTAGAGTTTCTCCGATCAATAATCATTAGCAGGATCTGGAGATCCATAATGACTCCCACTACTTCCACGAAAATCTAATGACCGTCTGAACCTTTTTCACTGTAATCAAATTCCTTTTGTCTCATAATATTTTACTTGTCCAAGATTCGATCACTCGGTATCATCCATACCTTGTTTAATCTCATTCCCAACAAGTACTCTTTTTCTCGTTCTTGTGATATAACATTCTAGTGATCAAATCACTTGCTTACAAGATATGTCAATGTGATATCACCGAGATGGCCCTGAGTATATCTCTCCATCATCTGGATGGACAAATCCCACTCTTGGTCCACGAGCATCAACTAACACTTTCCAAGTACCTGACGACACCTTTATAATCACCTAGTTACAAAGTGACATTTGATGTAATCAAAGTACCTTTCCGGTGAAAGTGATTGATGTGATCTCATGGTCTAAGGACATTGAGTTACTATAACTGCGATAGCAATATAAAATTGAGGACATGGTCGTATTTCTATATCTACTTCAGGTGACTATTCATCATATCATTCTCCAATGATATGACCCTGTTATTAACAACATCCAATGTTCATGATCAGGAAACCTATGATCATTAGTTAATCAACAAGCTAGTATTATGAGAGGCATTACTAGGAACCTTTTCTGTTTATAAATCACACATGTATTAATGTTTCCTATTAACACAATTATAGCATGAATAATAAACATTTATCACAAACATCGAATAAGATAATAACCACTTTTTATTGCCTCTCGGGCATATTCTTTTCAGAGGCCTTTGTAAGTAACTTCACAAGCACATATAAGAGGACGGATCATCCTTAATAGCTCCCTATGTGCAGGAAAGGAGATAATGAATCTGACCAAGAATTGTTGCTAATATGGAGTACTGCGTGAAATTCATGCGAGGGGATTGTTGAATTGCAAGACATAACTTGGTTTGCCCAGGGTTGTCGACATGGTAGCATGATTTGGAAGAGATTGCAGAGGGATATGCCGGCAACATTGGCTGAAACTATCAAGATATCCAGTATGTACGGATTAGGTGACCCCACTCAACCGCTTCTTATGTTGGCTGAGCCAAGCAGGGAACATCAGGCTCATGATAGGGCCGGGTCATCTAGGTGTGGCATCCTGGCAAAATCACTACGAGAAAATCGTTGTGTTTTTGTGCATTGCATCATCATGACCGCATGCTCATGTCATCATGCCTCATTGCATTTGAGCATCGTCATGTCATCATTCATGGTTTTGTCTAAAATTATTTTCGAAAAGTCTGTTTTTGTTTTCTAAACGGCCCGTCTTTATTTCAAATTAAAACTCCGGTCTCTTCCAGATATTTTGTTTGTCTAAAAGATATTTACAAAAGGCTTTTAAAAATAAAATAAAATAATAGTCTAATAAAAATAAAAATAAAAATGTTTTTAGTAGGGGAGGCAGCCGGCCAGGCCCAAAGGCCCAGCCAGCCGGCCTACCACCCCACCAGCTAACCCTAAAACCCCCTCTCCCTCCTGCCCCGTCGCCACACGTCCTCCTCCCAGATTTTTCCCGCCCAGCCAAACTCCCCCAGCCACCAATCCCGCCCACCTCCTACACGCAGCCCCACACCACCTGGTCCGTCCGCCCGCTCCCGCCTGGACCCACCCCACACGCCACCAACCCCCTACCCAGATCCCAACTCCACACCCCACCCCGACACGCACGCCTCGCTCTCACCTACCGCCCACGCTCACCCTGGCCCACCACCCTGTCCGCACCCCGCCCCACCTCCATCCTCCTCCCGCACGTGTTCCCCTACACCCGTCTCTCTCTCCCTCCCCCACCTTCCCGTCCCCGACCACCGTCAGGAGCCCCTCCCGCCACTCGAGCCCGAGCTCGCGCTGGCCCGCCCGTGAGTACCCCGGCCGCCATCGCTGCGACCCGAGCTGCCACCATCCTCGACCCCACGAAGCACCGCCGCCACCGGAGCCGGGCCTCCACCGCGTCGCCCCGCCCCGCCTCTTCCTCTCCTCGCGTGGACCGTCTGCCGCCGCCGCGAGCGACCCGCCACCACGGCCCTCCTTCTCTGGCTCTGTCCGCCCCTACAACCCGCGCTGGCCCCGGGCCCCGCTTCGCCACCTCGTCGTCCTCCTCGCTCGCCGGCCTCCCGCGCCTCCTCGGGCCGCGACCTCGCCGCCGTGGGCCCCCGAGCCCTGCGCCTTCTCCTCGTCGTCACCTCACGCCCCAGCGCGTCCCCGCCTCCAGCCGCCTCTGCTCGCCGCGCGCCCGCCCGGAGCTTTCCCTTGCCACGACCTCATTCCCGTCCTGCCATCAATGCTGGCCTCCTCTGCTCGACTCCGGCTTGTCCCGGATGTCCTGTTGTGTTCTACCAAGCGTCGTCGCCCTCTTGGTGCTCTGCTATCTAGCCATCTCTAGCCCATGGCGTTGAGGTGTAGTGAAGGTAAGAATGCGGATGTGCCGTTGTTGCCCTGGTGTGGTGCATGTGCTTCGTTGATGCTGTGAATGATGTGAAGGTGGAAACGTGCATATGTTCCAGTTGGGAGTGGTGCTAGATGCTATACTGTCCAGGATGGATGAGATGCGCGTGACCCTGCTCAGGTGAAGTTGCGTGGCTGTTTTCTGGAGCACGAACACCACCCGATGACCCGTCTAGACCAAGACCAAGACCGTGGCGCCAAGTTCGTCTGAGAAGCCACGTCTCATGTGCCGATGCCTAACCAAGCTCGTCCCTGAGACCGTTTGCCGCCGAGAACCGGCGTCATCTGAAGACCAAACCCGAAGACCCCGATCTCGGAGTCCGATGGTTGAGACCGATCCCGAACCTGGCGCCGCACCAAGTTCTCCTTCCCGGATCCGCCGACCGAGACCGATCCCGCCGAGACCATCAAACCCCGGAACGCAAGATCTTCGGAACCACATGTGATTCCCTTTTCTGAGACCCTATTTTTATAATATAGGATATATACCTGTTGCATATTATTTGTTCATCTCGCATGCATGTCATGTGGTGTGGGGGCATTAGTCGATTCACCTAAATTAAATATGGAGTCCATATGTGGAATATTGTTGTCTTATTCCGGACTCCATTTAACTTGGCGTAGCGAACCGATGCCATGTTTCACCCTGTTAATACAACATTTAAATTGCGGGGTTTTCTAAACAACTTGAACCGTTTAATTAAATTGTCGGGACCAGGGTTCCGCTTAATATTGCCTAATTGCACCGCATCTGTGCCATGCCATGCATCATATCATAAGCATGCCGGATCTCTGCCGTAGTATTAAATATTGCATCCAGTATTTCTTCTAGTGTTCGCTTCTTCGCAGATTAGGACGATGAGTTGATGCGAGTATCGACAAGTTCTTCGGATATGATCCGTCGGCAGTGTTTTCCCAGGCGAGCATCTCTCCCCCTTCTACCTATTTTGCATTTATAGTCTTTATTTCCTCCTGTTGATCTATTGCTATCCGTGTCGCGATGCTTTAGTGTTCGTACCCCAGTTATATCCTGTGCAGCCTCTATATTGCCTTGGACACCTCCTATTACCTGTGTTTGGTAGATAGCTGGCCATGCGAGTCGTAGTTGCTTGCACAGGTGCGATCTCGTGTTGTCGAGTACCACAGTTGTTGGAATGCTGGCAGATGTTTATTGGTGGAGATGCTTAATGGTGGAGATGATCATGACTTTAAATACAACTATTAAAATGCTAGATATAACTAATGCAGAGGCATTGGTGGGCAATAGATGTTATTTGGTTCTTCCACGCTCACTTGTGTCCTGTAGGACCCCGAGTACTTGATACCTATTCCTTGATTTTGCGCACTATCCACATATGGGAGGCCTTATGGACCTCCCTGAGCCAGAGCTTGATTCATTTCTATTTCTTGGGGCCACAAACTAGTTTGGGGTTTTATTACTATCCTGTACTTATGCCATGTTACTTCTTTATTTACGATTGTGCATGGAGCACCTGTACTGTTTAGGATCATGACACGTTTACGCTGTATCAACAAGCCCAATCACATTTTCGGGTTCCCAATCGTTTACAGCCGTCCACACAAACCCTGGGTCCGTTCCGGAGCCGGCCTACTTCGTTGCGGGTAGCTGAGTGGGGTGGCCCCCTGAAATATTTCTGAATCCTGTGATTGCTTTGTCGTGACTGCCTCGTTGGGTTTTGAGTTGGTTTTTCCGAGGTTGATCGAGTGTGTGTTGCTATTTGTGCACCCCTACAGGGTAAAACTTTCTGAAAGCCGTGTCCACGGTTATGGACGACTTGGAGCACAGTATCTCGATCATAGACAAGCATAACTAAAGTAGTGCTATAAATTTGACTTAATATGTGACTAGTAATCAGAAGCAACTATAACAGAATGGATAATAAAAATGCCAACAACTGGTGGATCTGTGGTGATCTGTGTCATACTATACCTGCCTAGTAAGTACTGCAACTCCAATGGAATGTGATAAAAGTGCCAACAACTGCTGGGCTTTGGGATTCCTCAAGACAATTATATCTGACTAGTAAATGTTCCAACTACAATGGAATGGTGACTAAAACTGCCCACTACTTATGCTATTAGGATGACTCATGATATCTATATCTGATTAGTAATTGCTGCAACTATAATGGAATGAGTAGAATTGCCAACCGTGTGAGTTTCCTCGACTTGACTTCCTCGTTTGGTCTCGAGGGGGAAATACCAGGATGGGTTTGTTTGGTGTTAGCTTCCGATTGGATCCGAATAGGTCTTTCTTATCCCTCTCCAACTGCCAGTTTTATCGAGTCTCTATAGGTTTTTTAGTGCCGCTGCGCCGCCGCTTCAGCCCACCATACCTATGTAGGCGAGAGCTACCAAATTCTAGCCTTGCCGTGTACTGGCCTCAGTACTGACGCTCCTCTTTTTCCTTTGCCCTTTTTCGGCACCCCTTTTGTTTAGCAGGTTTGAGATCGACATCGTTAGTAGGGTTACCCTTCCGTCTTGGCCTGGGCAGGGTTATGGATGCCATTGGTTATCCTTCAGGGCTCTTAGCCCCATTTGCATCTTGTCCGTAGTTAGACGCTCTATCGTTTCAAGGTGATTTGGATCTTTGTATTGGATATCTGTATTATGGACTCATGGAGTCATTGATGTATATAAATCTGTCTGTGGGTCCCATCGAGGACTGATGTGTAATGGTATTACTTCGTTTTCCACCCGCACGAAAGTGCCTGGTGGGCATCCTTAAATCGTTTCTATGCGGGTTTGGCGGGAAGCGCTAAAACTTGCATAGGGCCGATTCGAGGGTGTTACACTAGGAAACATGATCACAATGATTATCATGGCAAGTGGAGAGATGAAAGGCCGGATTACTAGCACGAGTCCAACCAAGTGGTAGCTGCAGCACAGGACCAGCCAGATGCAGGCAATAGCCAGTGTCAAAATAATAGCAGCCAATGGGAGCAAAAATGTGAGGGAACGAAGTAGTGGGGCGATCAAAATAAGCCGTAGAAGGACAAGGCAAAGTACACCTTCAAAATGATGCTTGATAAATCTTGTAGTTTTCATACACCAAACCCAAGTAATCTGGAAAATCACACAACTCGGAAGTGCAATTGGTTCCAGTATGCAGAGAAAGGAGAGGGGAAATTACCACCTCCTCCACCACCTCTCATAGGAGAAAACACTCAAACACTGACTGCATAGCCAAGATATGATAACTCAGACATGAGAGAAGCTATGAATCAGGTGGAATATCAAGGCAATGATGATGGTAATGCCAGCCAAGGGGGCCAAAATGAGTATCGAGAGCATCACCATAGATATGTGGTCTTCGTGACCGAAGCAATAGATAAGAAGAGCAAGCAGAGGCTTCATATGGAAGTAACTGCGATTATGCCGGTAGTTCCGAGATTCATGTACTGGTGTGATTAGGAAATCACCTGGAGCATCAAGGATCATCCTAAACTTATGCCGAATCTAGGAGGGTATGATTTGGTGTTGTACCCAACATTCGTAGGGCCCAACATAAATGTCAAGTGCACCAAGGTTCTCATTGATGATGGTAGCAGTATCAACATACTATATTGAGATACTATGCTAAAGATGGCAATCAAGGAGAACATGTTGGAACCGACCAACACCACATTGCACGACATCGTGCCGGGAGTGTCATGTGAGCCAATGGGAAATATCCGGATTGATGTTCTGTTCGGCACCATGGAAAATTGTTGGACTGAGAATTTGTCGTTCGAGGTAGTTGACCTCACCAGCTCCTACCATGCTTTACTCGGTAGGCCAGCACTAACAAAGTTCATGGCCTCCACTCATATTAGCTACTTGAAGATGAAAATGTTAGATCCGAATGGTGTCATCACCATTGTGGAAACTTAAAGTGCTCTATGGAGTGTACCTCGGCTGGCTCCTTATTGGCAGAGTCACTCGTCATTACCTAGGAGAAGAAGCAAATTCATGATGAAGTGGATTGGCATAGTCGACTCAGCTTGGTATGCCAACTATGAGTAACCTGCATGGTAGTGTGGCCTTCCAGGCAATACAGGAGACCAAGAAGATCCAGATTGATGCCGACTTCCCTGAGCACACCATCACAATTGGTTCTGGCTTAACTGACAGGTAGGAAAGCGAGATCGTTAACTTCCTCTGTGAGAATTGAGATATCTTTCCATGGTAGACACAGGACCAACTGATACATTGCAAATGTATCTATAATTTTTGATGTTCCATGCTTGGTTTTATCCACTTTCTTGTGTTTTGTTCCAACTTTGGAGTACTTTTCAAATGATTTCTTGGACTAACCTATTAACAAGAGCCACAGTGTCAACTGCCTGTTTTCTACTGTTTTTGGTTCCAGGAAAGTCAGAAAATGAATATTCTCGGAATTGGACGGGACAAAAGCCAAAGTGCCTATTTTTCCGGATGTCATCACATGCCAGAGTACGAGACAGAGAGGGGCCAGGGGGCCACCACACCACCTGGCCGCGCGGCCAGGCCTGGCTTACGCCAGGGGGTGGTGTCGCCGCTCCCGGCATCCCCTTGGCCTCTCCTTCCGCCTATATATTGCCCTCGGGACGAAAACCCTAGTTGCCCGATCAAAAATCCACGAAAGAGTCTGTAGCCGCCATCATCTCCATCCCTAGATCCGGAGGGATCTGAAGCTCTTCCCGGCACCCTGCTAGAGAGGGGAATTCACCCTGGAGGCCTTCTTCATCACCATGCAAGCCTCCGGTGTGATGCGTGAGTAGTTCATCCTTGGACTACGGATCCATGTAGCAGCTAGATGGCTGGTTCTCCTCCTTTGTGCTTTCATGTCTAGATCTTCTGAGCTCCGTTCATGATCAAGATCATCTATTTGTAATTCTGCATGTTGTGTTTGCGGGGATCTGATGGATATTGAGATGCTATTTCAGATTAATTATTGATTCTATATGTCTTTGTTATTTGTGATCTTGCATGCTTTCCGTTGTTAGTATCTATCTTGGCCAAGTAGATGCTAGCAACTCCAAGAGTTAGTATTCATGCTCGATAGTGGGTTCATGCCTCTGGTAATCTGGGGAAGTGACAGAAATCTCTAAGGTACTAGATGTGCTGTTGCTACTAGGGAGAAAACAACAATCCTTTGTTCATAGAACAATCGTATTGTTTACTTTACACGCAGTTCGTAAAGCAATAATCTGTTGCTTGCAACTTAATACTGGAGGGGGTTCGGATGATAACCTGAAGGTGGATTATTAGTATAGAAGCAGTTGGATGGCGGTCTCTGTATTATGTTGTAATTCCCAATCAAGTCTCAGAGGAGTCAAGATGATTAGTATATGCATGTATTGCTTTCTCGGTGTTTGTCAATTGCCGCGCTGTAATTTGTTCACCCAGCATGTTATCTATCTAAGGAGAGCCACCTCTAGTGAACTATGGATCCTGGTCCTTTTTCTTTACATAGAATCTACAATCTTTTACTCTTTTGTGTTTACTTTCTGCAAACTTTTACTTCTTTCCATTCGATACGTTTAATCCTTTGTTTTCCGCAAAACACGGTGAGATTGACAACCTCATCGCAAGTTGGGGACAAAGTTCTGTGGTTGTGTTGTGCAGGTCTCCACGTTGCTACTAACACTGGTAGTGCGCCCTGCCAAAGCTCAGCTAGTAACACCTTTGGGGTGTTTCCTTGCTCCTACTGGTTCGATTAAACCTTGGTTTCATAACTGAGGGAAACTTGCTGCTGTGCTCATCATACCTTCCTCTTGGGGTTCCCAACAAGCTCTACATCAACACCGCCATCAAGCATTTTTCTGGGCGCCGTGCATTGAGCCATCAAGCGATTTTCTGGCGCCGTTGCCGGGGAGTCAAGGACATGTTCACAAGGGGAGTCCCTCATAACCAATCTCTTTAATTTGTTGTTTTTGTTTTTCTTAGTTTCTTTTTGCTTTGTTTGCCTGTTTTGTTATTCAAAAACACACACAAAAAATTAGTTTTACTTGTTTGCTTTCTTATTCAAAAACACAAAAAAATTAAGTCTCCTTTAGTAGTCACCTCTCCCTTAGCTCACCATGTTGATCCCTACATTCACCCTGAAAGACCTTCCAATTGGTAGTGGTTCTATAATTGGGAAAGATAACATTGAAGAATTCTTTAATCATGTTAGTAAGCATGAAGATACTGAGGATAGATCCCTTGTAGAACTTGCTCCAAACTATGAGATTTCTGCAGCTTCTTTAATTCACATGTTAGAAGCTAGGTTTGTTAACCTCAACCCCTTAATGCAAATAATGTTCTTAAGCTTAAAGAAATTGAGGACCCTTAAAAGAGGGATTTTATTCTAGAAACTTTGTTTAAGGAGTTCTATGATGTTGCCAAGGAAGCTAGAAAAGTTTTTGAACGTTTAAATATGCTAGACTCATGTGTAGATGTTGTTGGTACACGAGAAAAGATGAACCAAACCGAACCTAATGGGGAGGAACCTAAGATACCAATACCCTTTAAACTAGTAGCAATACATGATGCCATAGAAAAGAATCTTGATTGGATTGTTCCTGCAAACCCTTTTGATGAGAATAGTGAACCGAAGAGCATTGAGAGAGGATGCTCTAAAACTTATTTGGATGATATACCATGTCTTGTTGAAAATATTTCTGGTATTGATCTTAATGCCTCTTCATTTGAGAACACTTGATTCTTTCTTTGCTTCTTATGCCTAACTTAAAGGAATTAAAGAAAAGTACTTATTGGGAGATAACCCAAAAGTTTTAGATGAGTCTTGGAAGTTATTACCTCTGTAATAACCTCTCCTTATCCTTTTTATTTGCTTTTTGTGCCAAGAGTAACCTCTAATGAGAGAGAAGTAATGATTGGGAAAGTTGCTGTCCCGAAACAGATTTCTGTGCTTCACCGTAAATATTCGTGAGAGAGCTCTGTATGTCGTATTGAGCTGTAATTGTTTGTGCTTATGCCACAGGTTGTTATCTAACTTTAGTTAGTTCAAAACTTTTTGATTTGAGCAACAGAAGGTCTTCTAAAAAATTCGTCTTTACCTGCTGGTCTGTTTTGACAGATTTCTACCATTTTCTGCATTCGCTTCTTGTAGGTTCCTTCTTGAGTTCTTTTGGGGAATTGAGATTTTTGAGGGAAGTTCTACAGTAGCTAGTGTTCTAATGGAAGTTTATTTGGTTTTATAACTGAACCTTAAGACTTATTTATCTTAAGTGCACTAATGTTGCTAATAAAGATTGTGTGAAGTTTTATATGAAGGAAAAAATTTAGGTGTATGGAAGGAATGAGTAATGAGATGAAGAATGGACTAAAGCTCAAGCTTGGGGATGCCACGCGTCTCACGCCAAGAAATATCCAAGAAGTACAAGCATCAAAGCTTGGGGATGCCCAAGGCACCCCCTTCTTCCTCAATAAAAATCCTAGGTTTCTTCCAAACGCTTCATTTTTATTGTTTCATGCACAGTTGTGTTTTTCTTGGAGCGTCTTCTTTTTCATTTTCATTTTCATTTTGGTTTTCGTTTGCTTTCGTTTGCTTAGTTTGCTGAATAATCTGGTTGGACCCCCTCTTGCTTACATTGGTTTGCAAATAGTTTGGTTTGGTTTGGAAAAGAGTAGGAAAGTTCATGCTTATGTGGTAAAAAGAGCTCGTTTTTGACTGTGTCCTATGCTTTGTCATGCCATGCTTGATATTGTTTTGGCTTTATGCTTAGTATTCTTTGCTGTAGCATGACTTGTTATAAACAATTGAGATTGCTTAATGTGCCTTGGATGAATCATGCGTTGTTTTAGCATATTAAAGCATAGTATAGTGGTATTCTCCTTTGATGCTTTATTTGGGTTGACTTGGCACATGCTCACGCCATGTTATGACTATCCTAAGTCACCATAGCCTTTATGATCCTTTAGTTTTCAACTTGTAGTATCACTTTATGCTTTGATCAATGATGTTTTGTTGCTCTACATGATTATGGCCATTATTGCTCTCTTAGTTTGTCGCTCCCAGTCTTTTGCTAGACTCCACAACCAAGTATGAGTTCCACTCATGCATCCAAATCGCTAAACCAAGTTATTCCAAAGAGTCCACCATACCTACCTACTAGCTTATGCTATTCCAAGTATATTCATGCTTTTGTTTACCTTCCAAATTAAACTTGTTATGAGAAAACTAGTGATTAAAGCTCTCACGAACTTGATGGCACACTTTATTTTTTTTGCATCTAATAAACTTGAACCATTGGGTCCTTCTTTGTTGCGTATATGCTTGCGCTTTATAAGTTGAAATTATCATAACCATGTACCATGGGGAACACTTTCAACATTGCACTTGTACTTTGTACCCCGTTGATATCATGTTCTTTTGCTTACGGATCTCAGCGATGTGAAATAAAAGTGGAACTTGTAAGCTCATGGAGTTTGTATGTGTGTTAGAGAAACGCCGGGGCCGCTAGCCTAAGCCATGCCTAATCATGGTGGAAACTTGCAGCATCACCATAATGAGCACTCTATGAAGCATCCTCAATAAAAACCTATGCAAATAGCAAATAAAAAGATCACTGAGATGCTCATTGTCTGCTTGCCTTGTCATTTTGATTATGGGAAAGCTCCCGTATCATGTGCAAGGGGTACCCCGTTGGCGATTCTTAATGATACACATGTACTTACAATGACAAGAGCTTACTCGTGACTGAAGTTGAGTACATGAGGATCGGTCTTTGTAAGTAAGGGGCATGAGATTTCGGTTTATAACTTGTCAAGCATATCCTCTTAGTTGTGTCACTTTAACCTTAACCACTTCAAGATGCTTATGATAGGGGCAATGAGAGCTGAAATCTATAAGTACCATAATTTTTGGAAGCTCTTTATGAGACTTGAATCCCTACTTCCTTTTACAAAGGATTTTCTTCCACCATTACATTGAGTCTCCACCTTCTATATTTATGCACCTACTTTGAGAGCATAGTGGACATTCTTAGTTCTATGTGCATTGTCCCAAGACTAGTTGATTGATGCATAACTTGATATTGCTTGTTTTGAATTATTGTATCTAGTCACTCTTATGAACTTTGAAGGTGTCATATGCATTTATATTTGCTACTCTATTGAGGGACAAGCTGAATACTATTATGCTATGTTTTCTTTATGTGAAACAAACAAACGTCTTGCAAAGCATTGTTATTCATGAATCTTTTGTTTTTGCCTTTTCATGTTGCATCATAGTTTCTTTGCTTATTGCTAGAACGTTGTCTTTCATGCTATGATTGAAGTACTATGGTCCCAGCTTTGAATGTTTTACAAATACTTTGATCAAGTCTTTGATGGTGCATGTCACCTCAAAAATTATTCTTTCTTTCTATCACTTACCTACTCGAGGACGAGCAGGAGTTAAGCTTGGGGATGTTGATACATTGCAAATGTATCTATAATTTTTGATGTTCCATGCTTGGTTTTATCCACTTTCTTGTGTTTTGTTCCAACTTTGGAGTACTTTTCATATGATTTCTAGGACTAACCTATTAACAAGAGCCACAGTGCCAGCTGCCTGTTTTCTGCTGTTTTTGGTTCCAGGAAAGTCAGAAAATGAATATTCTCAGAATTGGACGGGACAAACGCCAAAGTGCCTATTTTTCCAGATGTCATCAGATGCCAGAGTATGAGATGGAGAGGGGCCAGGGGGCCACCACACCACCTGGACGCGCGGCCAGGCCTGGCCCGCGCCAAGGGGTGGTGTGGCCGCTCCCGGCACCCCCTCGGCCTCTCCTTCCGCCTATATATTGCCCACGGGACGAAAACCCTAGGTGCCCGATCAAAAATCCACGAAAGAGTCTGTAGCTGCCGTCGTCTCCATCCCTAGTTCGGGAGGGATCTGAAGCTCTTCCCGGCACCCTGCCGGAGAGGGGAATTCACCCTGGAGGCCTTCTTCATCACCATGCAAGCCTCCGGTGTGATGCGTGAGTAGTTCATCCTTGTACTACGGATCCGTGTAGTAGCTAGATGGCTGGTTCTCCTCCTTTGTGCTTTCATGTTTAGATCTTGTGAGCTCCGTTCATGATCAGTATCATCTATTTGTAATTTTGCATGTTGTGTTTGCGGGGATCTGATGGATATTGAGATTCTATTTCAGATTGATTATTGATTCTATTATGTCTTTGTTATTTATGATCTTGCATGCTTTCCGTTGTTAGTAGCTATCTTGGCCAAGTAGATGCTAGCAAGTCCAAGAGTTAGTATTTATGCTCGATAGTGGGTTGATGTCTCTGGTAATCTGGGGAAGTGACAGAAATCTCTAAGGTACTAGATGTGATGTTGCTACTAGGGAGAAAACAACAATCCTTTGTTCATAGAACAATCGTATTGTTTACTTTACACGCAGTTCGTAAAGCAATAATCTGTTGCTTGCAGCTTAATACTAGAGGGGGTTCGGATGATAACCTGAAGGTGGATTATTAGTCATAGATGCAGTTGGATGGCGGTCTATGTATAATGTTGTAATGCCCAATCAACTCTCAAAGGAGTCAAGATGATTAGTATATGCATGTATTGCTTTCTCGGTGTTTGTCAATTGCCCCACTGTAATTTGGTCACCCAACATGTTATCTATCTTAAGGAGAGCCACCTCTAGTGAACTATGGATCCCGGTCCTTTTTTGTACACACAGTCTACAACTGTTTACTTCTTTGTGTTTACTTTCTGCAAACTATTACTTCTTTCCATTCAGTATGTTTAATCCTTTGTTTTCTGCAAAACACGGTGAGATTGACAACCTCATCGCAAGTTGGGTACAAAGTTCTGTGGTTGTGTTGTGCAGGTCTCCATGTTGCTACTAGCACCGGTAGTGCACCCTGCCAAAGCTCAGCTAGTAACACCTTTGGGGTGTTTCCTTGCTCCTACTGGTTTGATTAAACCTTGGTTTCATAACTGAGGGAACCTTGCTGCTGTGCTCATCATACCTTCCTCTTGGGGTTCCCAACGAAATCAACACCGCCATCAAGCATTTTCTGGGCGCCATGCATTGAGCCATCACCAGCCAGGTGTTCTGGGTGAGTTGGCCGAGCACTCATTGCATGTCAGGCTGGACGCAGGGTCGGTGAATCAACCTCTTCGCCACTTTGCTGAAGATAGGAGACATATAATCAGGGACGAGATAACCTGACTGCTCATAGCCGGGTTCATCATGGAAGTGTTGCACCTAGAATGGTTATCAAATCATGTCCTAGTAGAGAAGAAGAAAGACGATCCATCGTAGTAGTTTGGTGTCTGTGTATTGATTACACAAACTTGAACAAGGCTTGTCCTAAGGATCCATTTCCTTTACCTCAGATCGATCAAGTGATCGACTCCACTACTGGATGTGAGATATTATCATTTGTAGATGCGTACTCTGGTTTCCACCAGATACCCTTGACCCCGATAGATCAAATAAAGATGACCTTTATTACCCCATACGGGACTTATTGCTATCGTTTACTATGCCGTTTGGTTTAAGAAATGCAGGTGCCACATACCAAGAAGCATGCAGAAATGTTTGCATGATCAAATTGGCAAAAATGTGCAGGTGTATGCTGATGATGTAGTCATTAAAACCATGGAGAGTCATACACTCTTGGATGAAATTAGAGAAAATTTGCAAACCTAAGGAGATTCCATATGAATTTGAACTCGGCCAAATGTACATTTGGTGTCCTGGCTGGTAAGTAACTCGGCTTCCTTATATCAAGCTGGGGTATAGAGGAAAACCCAACAAAGATCAATGCCATAGAAAGAATGGAACTACCGAAGTGCCTCAATG
Organism: Avena eriantha; assembly: GCA_910589775.1. Taxonomy (NCBI): domain Eukaryota; kingdom Viridiplantae; phylum Streptophyta; class Magnoliopsida; order Poales; family Poaceae; genus Avena; species Avena eriantha. The sequence goes on along the minus strand of OU342740.1, from coordinate 106,325,482 downwards.
ACGTCCAGAAGTTCATTGGTTGCCTGGCGTCTTTGAGCCGCTTTGTTAGTCGACTGGGGGAGAAGGCACTACCATTATACCAATTAATGAAAAAGTTGATAAGTTCATCTAGACACAACAAGCCGATGTCTCTTTTGGTGAACTCAAGAAGATGTTAGTCTCAACACCGGTATTGGCATCACCACTATCCAAAGAGCCGATGTTGCTCTATATTGTAGCGATAAACAAAGTTGTCAGTGTTATGGTGGTAGTTGAACGAGAGGAAGAGGGAAAATCAGTGCAAATGCCGATATACTGTTTGAGTGAAGTGCTCTTAGCATCCAAGCAGAATTACCCACATTACCAAAATATGACATATGGGATTTATAAGGCGGCCAAGAGACTCAAGCACTCTTTCCCAAGAGCATCCAATGAGAGTAATATGCGAAGCCCCTATCTCAGAAATTTTGGGCAATAAAGATGCAAGTGGCCGATTAGCCAAGTGGGCAATTGAGCAAGCACCCTATGCACCACAATATGATAGAAGATTTGCCATCAAGTCCTAGGCATTAGCCGACTTTTTCGTCTATTTGGCCGAGATACAGTATAACCCATCATTGCCTCGCTCCAATTACTAGAATATGCATTTTGATGGATCCAAGATGGGTGTTGGCATAGTTCTCACTTCACCCAAGCAAGACCAATTGAGATATGTGTTGTAGATCCACTTTGCAGCATCCAACAATGTGGTTGAGTATGAAGCAATGGTTCATGGACTTAAAGTAGCCAAGGAAATTAGCATCCGATGAATTCTATGTTTCTTTGATTCGAACCTCGTGGTTCAACAAGTTTCTAGTAACTGGGATGCACTATATGCCAACATGGCTTTATATCAGTTTCATGTCCATCAAATTTGTGGGTATTTAGAGGGGTGCGAATTTCATCATGTACCTCGAGCCGAGAATGAAGCAGCCGACATATTATACAAGATTGGCTCATCTCGACAGGAAATTCTAGCTAGCATAGCTCTCGAGCATCTTCTGAAACCATCCATCAAGCCATCACCAGAGTCCGAATCAATATTTATCCCTGCAAATCCGGAAGCAGAGTTTGTCCCAATGGACAATGATGTGGTAGGCAGTTTGAGTATCCAGGGACTATTCAATCAAAGTTGGGGACTGCTCCATTGAAGTCGGCAATTTCGCAACCTATGTTGGCAAAGGCAATGTCAGTGGAGCCTATGATGATTGATGAAGGTGTTTTCACAGTTCGAGTTGTGCCATCTTGTGCACAACCAATCATGTCTTATATGTTGGATGGGAGTTTGCCAAGTGATGAAACCTCATCCAGGAAAGTGTAGAGAAGGAAAAAAGCATATACCATCATGAACGGTGAACTGTACAAGAGAAGTGTCACAAATGTGCTTCAGCGGTGTGTCGAGCCGGAAGAGGGGCAAGAAATACTCCGAGATATCCATCAAGTAGAATGTGGGAATCATGCTTCATCAAGATCCTTAGTTGCCAAGGCACTTCGGGCATGGGTTCGATTGGCCAAGTGCTCTACATGAAGATGAAGAGATAGTCAAGAAGTACAACGATTGCCAGAGATATGCAAGCAAGATTCATATGCCAGCCTCAACACTCAAAAGTATTCCAATCACATGGCCATTTTATGTATGGTGTTTCGATATGGTGGGACCATTCAAGCCGGCTTGGGCAATATGACCCATATCTTGGTAATGGTGGATAAGTTCACCAAATGGATAGAAGTAAAGTCGATAAGGAAATGTGATGGCCACACAATTGTGTCATTCATAAAGGATATAATCCTGAGATATGGCTATCCACATAGCATCATTACACATAACGACACAAACTTTTCCAAGGGAGCTTTTACCCGGTTTTGTATGGATAAAAGGATAAGACTCGATGTAGCATCGGTCGCACATCCAGAATCAGATGGGACAGTCGAAAGAGTAAATGGACTGGTACTGTCTAGAATAAAACCTTGCCTCATTGAGCCACTGCAACGCACTGTCGGGTGCTAGATAGATGAGATGCCCACGGTATTGTGGAGTCTCAGGACAACACCAAATTGCTCCAGCGGCTATACACCATTTTCTCTTGTATACGGAGGCTGAGGTAAAAGAGGCTTGAGAAAATAATGTCGACTTGCTTGAAGAATCATGACAGCTGGCACTATCTAGATCAACTATATATCAACAAAATATCCGACGCTATCATAGCCAAAAGATAAACCCTCGTGTATTCCAAGAAGGAGATTTTGGTGCTTCGGCTAGTGCGACGCACTGTCGGCATGAACAAAATATTTCCCCATGGGAAGGGTCATTCATCGCGAGCAAATATCTGCACAATGATGCATATTATATGATAGATGCTCAGGCATAGGAGAAGAATAAGATGGACAGGTCCGGCGAGGAAACCAAGAGGCCGTGAAATGTAGCTTTACTTCGCCCCTTTTACACCTAAGGGACAAAAGTATGTATCTCGAAATTCCCTCATATATCGGATATGTATGCCGGTTATGGGTAATTAATGAAATGGTGGCACCCCGAGCAAAAACTCGGGGACTGTCCTGGTTGTAATGTCATTTCAGTAATTTTATTTTTTGTGTTGGCTGGCTTAGCTTACTCTTCCCAATGCCGGCCTAGTACTGTGTCGGCACCAAAAGCCTACTCTTCGACTTGCTTTTGTCCGCAACCCGGCTGGATGGCAAGCACGAGCAAAATCTAGAGGTTGCTTTACACATGAAGAATGGCTAAGGAAAATGAAACAAGCGAGCTAACATTTGTTGTTTTTTGACTAAGCCACTGTCTTGGTTCCTTTTCTTATGTCAAAGGGCTCTGAGCTATATTTCAAAGTTTTAAGTACTGTTAACTTAGTTTTGTGACCTTGTGACTCATACGTCGAACGCCAAAATGGTAGACAAGAGCCAAGGTTGTGGAATTGAGTAAACAAGAAAATAAACTCGGGGACTTAGCCCAAAGTGATCCCACATAAGTTTGATAGCAACAAAATAAACATAACTGTATCTTACATCTGCACCCGGCATATTGGGGATCTAACAAATTGAATTTTGTGAGGAAGCATAAATTCAAGCAGTAGAACCAGAACCCGAAGGATCTATAGGAGGAGCAGACATGCCATCTCCTTGATTGGTATTCCTGACTAAAGGGCCGCCAGTCTCGGAAATGATAACCTCATCAAGTTCTTCTTCCTCATCTCCGCCACCCTCCTCATCATCATAAAAATCCTTCGGGCCCTCAATGAAGCTGTGGACATTGTCGTAGCCAATGAAAGAGTAGTCCCGCTCCTGGCGTTGCTTGATTGAGTTCTGGATTTATTGTCCACTTGGATCCCGACGCATAGTCTGGAGATAGTCGAGTTTAATGCCCTCATACCAAGAGAGCATGAAACTCAAAGCTTCATCAACACCATCTCGGGCAGCAGATTCCCACCATTCACAGAGCCGGTCCTCGTTGTCCATCAAGCGCTTCGATAACTTGGCAACAAAGGTAGGAACTATAACTCCTGTCCATAGAGTTTTGAAGTAGTAGATGGCAATATTGAACATGTCGACTCCGAAAACCTTGAGAGGCTTGACGCGAGCCGAGAGAGTAACCAAGTTGTGTGTTCTTGAGCTCGACCAAGGCAATCTGGGCATACCATTGTTCTTGAGCTTGACCAGTAGTTGTGTGTTATGGTACGAGAGGTGCTTGTGCTTGAACAGTAGGTTCTGGTACAGCTTGGTCCAGGCATTGGTGCAAACCTGTCAAAACGAAAGATGTTAGAAATACAAACTTTTCAGATTCAGGCCGAGTAAAAATCAACCTGAATCTCGGTGATTGGATATCGATTTTCAGATTTAGGCCGAGTAAACTCAACCTGAACCTTGGTGACTAGATATCGATTTTCAGATTTAGGCCGACTACACTCAACCTGAATCTTGGTGGCTAGATATCGATTTTCAAATTTAGGCCGAGTAAACTCAAGCTGAATCTTGGTGACCGGATATCAATTTTTAGATTCAGGCCGAGTAAATTCAACCTGAATCTTGGTGACTGGATATCGATTTTCACATTCGGGCCAAGGAAACTCAACCTGAATCTTGGTGACTGGATATTGATTTTCACATTCAGGCCGAGTAAACTCAACCTGAATCTCGAATCTCGGTGACTGGATATCGATTTTAAGATTCAGGCCAAGTAAACTGAACCTGAATCTCGGTGACTGGATATAATTTTGTCGCAAGGTTGATAAAATGGAGTATCGGCAGAACTAATCTAAGAGCTTCCGGCTGAGTAATTCTTACTCAACCCGAATCTTGGGGACTAGATATTATATATGTATTCCAATAATCTAAAAAGAGTGGAAAGTTTATTTACCTCAACTACTTTGTAGGCCTCGACCAAGGCAACTTTAGCTTGGAACATTTGCTGCATAATAGTGCTTGGACCTACTAGCTGCTGCTTGATGCGGGTTCCGGATCTCACCTCACTTAAGCTGGCACTGTTCCAATCCATGGCAAAGTGAGTGAGCAAACCCAAGCTTTTTCCGCTCAAAGTTCAGGTCGAGTCAAACCCTTTCCCGATAGGAAGTGTCTTGGCGCTGACCATGGCTATAGCCGGGCTAACATGTAGAGTCACTTGTTGATTCGAATTCTCATCGGGGGCAGCGGAAGTATCCTTCAGCATATCTGCAACCAACTTTTCTTTGGCCAGAGCAACAAAAATATTATGTATGCATGTTACAAAAAACAAGTTCAAAAGGTTTTCATACGCATTTTCTATTAAACAAAAGGGCTAAAATAGGATTTATTGAAATCTGAATACTTTCAGTACGAAATAATTTCATGAAAAAATTGGAAACCATGTTATTGTATATACAAAGTTTATAGCTTTCATCTGCCACCGGTTTCACTTTAAAACAATTTATAAAATAAAAGTTATAGCTAAACTACTCAATTAAGAGATTTAAATATAGACAAATATTTTTTACTTTGAAAAATCAACTAATGGTACAGTGTGACATTGTTTACAATTTTCTGAATTCATAGACATCAAATTTTACAATTTTGTAGTTGTAGATATTTTACAGGAGTTAGTTACCATTAAATAGGTTTAAATTATCCAGAAAATACTTATTGGACAAAATGCTAATTTTATTCCATAATGCTGTCCTTACTTTTTTTGAATCACGGGATATATATAGTTTGTATTTTTATGATCAATATTCAATTTTATATAATTTTTACAAGGTTTAATACTTTTCTGCCTATTCTTCCTATTTCTCGAGGGGAATATTCCCCGGCACATTCTGTTGACGCAGTTGCTGACTCAGCACTGACGTTTTGCGAGGTGGTGCTGACTATGCAACGACGTGGCTGGACAGGTGGCAGCATATCATTCGCTGGTACCGTTTTGCTAGAGGATCTAATCTGATGCGTCGGTGGTGGATCCGATGTACGGGAAGCGAAGATTGAGTGCTCACCGGTGATGGCTTCGGCGAACGATAGTGTAGGCTCAGATGGTGGCGGTTGGTGGTGTTCCCGTGGTCTCAGGAGATGGGGAAGTAGACGACGGGAAGCAGCACCTCACGACGGTCACGGAGGTATGATCTTCATCGTCTCCCGATTCTTGTGATGATGTCGGGGTGCGAACGGAGGCAGTAGATAATGGTGTAACTCCGTCGGCTCCTATTGGTGGTCTCAATGCTCCGTGAGAAGAATAGCTGGGATGAGACGAATATGCGGATCAATGTGATGAGAAAGGGGAAAAAGGGAGGCGTGGGGAGGCTTGGAACCTCGAGATCGTACGTGATCTGGGAGCTCCGGCAGCGGTGGTTCGCAAGCTTCTAAATGGGGTAGGGTTTGTCGATTTTTTGAAAAGAAGAGGATGAGGAGGGGTGCGGGGTTTAATAGGGAGTGGATTCTTATGATAGGGGGGCACGAGATTGAACAGAATCATGGCTAGGTAGGGCTTTGGCCGGAGGAAGAGGAAGAACGGGTGGGTATCGCTCGTCAGCTACAGAGAGGAGAAGGAGCGGGCTGGACTGCGCTGCTGGTTCCCGGGTGGGCTGTGCTAGGCCGCTGGCAGCGTTGCACGACTGCTATGGTCTGCACGCGCGGTAGCGTAGGACATGTGGTCTGTCTAGGCCAACCCAGTCGGTAGGATAGTTTAGTTTTTTCTCTCTGTTTCTTTTTTTATTTTTTTATTTTTTTAGTTTGTTTAATAACTTTTGAAATATAGCTCCAACTGAGCTCAAACCAATTTGTAAATTTTGTAAAATTCAAAATAAGGTTTTACGACTCCTAAGGAGTATATTCCTGGCCATTCTAAATACAAACATGTATTTTTTTAAATAAAGCCTTAATAGATGCATTTAGGAGAAAACAAAAGGGAATTTGATAAAAGGGTTTTTGGAAATAAAACTTTGACATGTGATCATTATGCAATGCATAGATGCATGCCATATGTCAATCACTGAAACACAAATTATTTTATGCCTTTTTGCCAAATAGGGCTACTTAGGCATTATCAAAAGGATCTAGGGTTTTATGCAATTGGCCTTATATGGCTACTATGCAATATTTTTAAATAGTTTCTTATGGTTTATTTTAACCACTCAATCAAGACACACAATGCACAAAACAACAAGTTCAGTCATATAACATAAAGGAACACAGTTTTAACATCCAATGAAAACGAAGGTGTGATGTTATCTTCTCTCTTTTCAAGCAAGTGGTGAAAAGCATCTAAAATGTTTTCACAAATTGAAGTAGAGACTTAAAGAGTCAAATAGGTCAAATTAGAATATCACTCCACCATCATTTCGGGAAGTGATTTTATTCCCTCTCTTTAATAATTAAAGCATGGTTATATATTTGTTTCAAATGCATCCTAAGAATCCAATGGTCGAAGGAAATGTATTCAAGTTGGACAGTCATGTTATTACCCTCACATAAAAATGCTTTTAATCATGGTTGAGAAGGGTTCAAACAAGTTCCAAAAACTTTATTTTCACTCAGAATTTTCAACAAAATCAAACAATCAGTCAACTTATTTTATTTATTTCACACTGCAAAATTAGGATTTTTTAGGATGTGACACCGCGTTTGTCTAAGGTTGGAACCACCACATTAGTTATACGCGGGCCTCGTAGCAGCGAGAAACAGCGCACACACACAGTCTATGAGACCATGTTGGCTTGGTGCGAGCCCATCTGCCGAGAGGAACCGCAGGCATCCAGAGCGTACGATGCCACATAGGACGTAAGTGGCCCCTGCCCGATAAACCACGCCCTACTATAGTCTACGACGCCATGTAGGCTATATACGTTCCCCGCATCTGCGAGAAACCGCGAACATCTATGGTATATGCTGAAACACATGCTCTAGGAGGGTCCCATGACCGCGAGAAGGCACACAACATGCACCACGTACGATGTCTATGGGCCATACGCAACACTGTCGCATAGAGCTACCGTTGAGGTTCCACTACGCCACGCTGGCTTAGGACGGGCCCCATAGCCACAACAAACTGCGGCATGCAAGGTATCATGCTTGCCCTTCGAGGGTCTACGTAGCCACATCAGCTTTTACTGGGCTCCGCGTCCGTGAAAGTACGCGCACACCTAGGGTTTAGGACGGTAGATCACCGTGTTGGATCTTCAAGGGCCCGACGTCCACACAGGGTTTAAAACGCCACGTGTGCTCTTGGCAGAGCCTGTTACTGCGGTTATCCACGGTTGTCGTGGTCTCACATCTGCCCGGCAGCTTTTGGCGGGCCATGCAACCAGCCGGGTGCGGAGAGTTGTCGTGTAGGAAACACCTCTCACCGCACAGGTTCGAGCCTGCGTACGCTGATGACGGGCTCATGTTACGTGCGCGGCCCACCTTCCAGCGACATGGGGTATATGGCGCGTGATACACACGTCCTAGGTATGGAATATTTGGCCTTGACCCACAACGGGGCCTGACTCATGCGATAGCAGGGCTCCGTTGCAACATTGCCACGTGTCCTTTCTGGCGTCCATCCTACGACCGAAAAGAATCAGGACGACGTGGATAGCAGTTTGAGCCAGAACAGTCTAGCGCTGCTATTTACTCCTGATTAGTTATAAATTTTGCAAGATTATATTATTTTCTGAAAATATTAAACCAATTATTACCTCAGGCTGACATCAGCACGGCATCAGCTCAACCTTGCCTAATTTTTTTACACCACAAGTGTGTCTAGCCGTGGACACTGACCGGTGGAGCCCGGGGGACATGTCACCTTCCACCGAGGCGAACCTTGTTAGTGCCCATGTCATGGACACCTCAGTGACACATCGATGCCAATCAGACGCCACGTGAGCTCGCCAGTGAGCATGTAGGTGGTGGTTGTCGGTGCCGAGGGAGAGCATGTGGGGCTATTGGGTTAAACACATCCTAATGAGGGGATCGTGGGGACTCGATTGGTACTAGACCCGCCAGTTTATGGTCACTGTATCACCGGTTGTAGTGGCATTTGGTGGTGGCAAGTGGTAGGGTGCAATGCGAGCACAAACCATGAAGCAAGGAAGGGAGAGGAAGGCGCCTGAGCACCGAAGGCTCACCAGAATGCCATTGGAGGGGTCAGAGACGACATAATTGAGCAGTAGAGCTTCTATTGGCCACATGGAAGATGATGGCGATTAAAGGGATTCGAGTTGTTCCTTCTTGCATATGTTGGCGAGGAGGAAGAGTGGAGCAAGGAGAAGCTCTCAGCTTGACTAGAAGGGACCGAGGAGGCCAGAGCTAGTGGCGCTACGCGGAGGCTGGCGGCTAGGGTTTTCGACACTCGAGAAGCATAGATAGGGAGGTTGCCTAGAAGAGGAGAGATGATATGGGAGAGAGGGAGGCATCACAGTTGTTCTTATCTACACTCTAGAGTGGTGGCGGGCATTTTGATGCATGGCGATGATCGACGGTCGACGGCGAGATAGAGAACTCCCTACCTGTTTGGAGGAAGATGACGAGGACATGGCGAAGGGGTAAGGGCCGGGGAAGGGCTATGCGTGGGCTGCTGCTAGGCTAGAAACTGCTGCGCCGAGCGACAGAGAGAAGAGAGGGAAGGTCTGGGCCTGCCTAGTTGCCAGGTTTTCTATTTATTACGGCTAAGTGTTTTTTCAATTTCCTTTTCTCATTTCCCTTTTGCAAATTCAATTGAAAACTATTTTTGATTATTTCAAAAGTACGAGAGGGGTTTGTGAAACTATTGAAATATTACAGAGGCCCTTAACACTATTTGGGCTCCAATTTTTTTGGTAGTATTCAAAATTCAAAACATTTTGAATTTCTTGTAAAGAGAGAATGGAATTAGGTTCAGGGTTTTTGAGAACCTTGTATTCTATGCATTTTTATACTCAACAAAAACACATGATGCTCATGACAATGCACATTCAAACCATAATTAAGGACTAACTAAAACTAGGGTGTTGTAGATTTATCCCCCTTATGATAATATCATCCCAAGATTCCTAAAGTAGGAAGGAAGAAAGAATTAGGGGTACTCTAAGGTTAAGAGGGAACATACCAAACAACACACTAAGTATCTCATGGTCAACTCATGAAAGTATTTTTCATAAACAACTCTTACATGACAAACATGAAACATGTCAAATTAACAGAGGAAACCAGAGGAGAAGGTTTCAAGTTGTTAGATAGCTGATCTTCATAAGGATGGAGACCATAGAACTTGCAAAAGAGTTTAGACTTCCGAGGAAGAAGGCTTCCAACAGAAAGAACATGACCACACCCTTTGAGAGATGAACCTCTACTAAACAACTTAAATAGAGCTTCGTGGTTACAGAGATATGGATCAACACAACCAAGCCATTGATCTATTTTTTGACACACAAGGGTCACTCTTTTGTTCAATAGAAGGCCAAGATAGAAGGTTGTTTTATAGAGAGGACTCATAAGAGCCACACAGGAAACATGTATCAAGAGAAACTTATGATTACTGATGACTACAAGTGCACATATCAATTGTAGCTAGTTTCGAAGTAAAGGTATCGAACCCACAGAGAGCTTATTGGTAAAGGTCTTTATGCCCCTCGTTACTATTTACCAAAGGATACTTGTAAGTTCTCTTTGATTCCAAGTAAAGGGTCTTTGAATTTTTTATGGTTGTTTGCAGAAAAGGTAATTAAAACAAGTAAAAGAAATCTAGTAACAAGATTGTAGGAAAGCGTGGTTGAACTCAATAGGGCTAAAACGTTCTCAGGGATGTAGGATACACCGCTCGCATAGTACTATCATTATATGTAATCAAGATAACATACTTCTTGTGTCATGATATGTGTGGAGATAGCCCCATAATAAGATGTTCACGACAAGGCTTGTAGGAAGCCACTTTGTTGAGCCAGGTGTGAGGTCACCTCTAAATAACCACTGCAATGCCTGAGAGCAATCACCCATACAAGCCACCGGAATTAAGGGTTTCCCCATGGATATCATAATTAGCTTAGGGAGTCCCTCTTGATCCCCCTTTCACCATGTGGGTTACGAGCTGGCGCCAATCTGTCACAGGGCACTCCGGGTACGCTTCCACAACATGTCCAAAGGGTTTCTTTCTCCCTTTAGTCCCGAAGGCAAATGATATGTGGTCGTCTTCACATATCATCTAAAGAGAGAAATCAAACACAAGTCATAATTATATCATAGTCAAACAAGTCGTATGGACACAAGAATAGATCATCTTTATTACAAGTGGAACTAGGGTTTCTCCATATCCCCAAGAACAAAGGAACTACTCACTCATGGAAGCAATCAACATCATCATAATCAAATGGATGGATTAAAGTACGGGTGTAGATCTAATGCAAACCACAATTGGATCTGGAATTACAAAGAGATCTTATAGATGAAAGATGGAGTAATGGTGGTAATGAAGATGCAGCGGTTGATGGTGAAGGGGATGATGCATTGTCCTCTAATGATCCGCGAAGCAGCTGGGATTTTTCCCCAGCCAAGTTCCTCCTTCAGAGCCCTTTCGGATGTGGTGTTTCATGGTTTCTGGTGGCTGTGAATGTTGGATCTCTTTCTCGTCTTCGCTGGGAGAAACTATTTGACGAGGCGGTCCCGATTTCGCATGGTACGGGCGGACGGTACGGGCGGGCTCCGCCCATAGCAGTGGTTGTTATCGGTACTTGTGCCTCCTCCTTGTTTGTTATTCTTCCAGGTGCGAAGGTAAATTCATAAAATGACTTTGATCACTTAGAAATATAATATAATTACAAAATATGATAGCTCTAATTGATATGTTCATTTATGACTCCATGATTTGGGATCCTGTTGAAACAAGAACGAAATAGCGCGCGTAGGCATGGTGAAATACAAAAATCCCTACTCTATTTATGCAAAAACAAGAGATAAATATGCTTCAATTTTGGATGCATCAACTCCCCAAAGCTAGGTTCTTGCTCGTCCCCGAGCAAGATAGTGTCTTATAGACAAGATCATCGTGTTCATGAGACACGAGACATTATAGTAAATGAGGCAAAAATTGAAACAAGAATACAACATTGGATACAGATACATCAGGGGTATTACCATACCCTTACACATTACATAACTTAGAGGATTCCACACCCTTTTTCTAGTATTAATGAAATTATAAGAAGCTACTAGTGATTCAACATATCATATAATCACGGAGTTTAGAGATTTGTAGCTCTAAGTTTAATAGTGAAGATTCATGATCATTTTCTTTTTCTTCTTCCTCTGTTTTTATATGCTTGATTCTTTTGATAGCTGCTTTCTTTTTCTTTTTCTATACTTGCATGTCTATATTTTTCCTTGATCTCTTTTTATCTTCTTCTTTTTAGTAAGCTATTTGATCATGCTCACTACTTCAATGGCTTTTGAAAACCCTTAATCATAATATGCTACCAGAATTCTTCTTATCATAACTTAATAAATACTTCTATAGGTGTGGAAGTCCCTAAAATTATGACACTTGTACAAGTATCATAACACTCAACCTCGTTCAATCATCTAATATAATAATCATGAATCAAACACAACTTCAATTATCATAAAGTCTCATAACTCAACGGATATAATTCTTCTCTTGAACAAAGGGAACTCGAAGTTGATGAAACTAATGCAAATTCACGAATTAAAGCCTAACCATGCATGTAGAAAAGTAAACATGCTAAAACTGTAAGATAGATTACAAGGTTTTCACAGATCCCCCCAAGCTTGGTGTCAAGCCGGGTGGATCAAATAATCCCTTGCGGTTATTTTATACCATGGTGTGCTTCATGGTGGAGAGGCTTCAGAGTTGCGAAGACTCATACGGAGCATCTTGTTTGATGTCTCCAAGATCAAGATACGGATCCGGCATTTCTCATTGACCTTCTCCAACTGCTCAACAAGAGCTTTGTACATCCCTATTATTTGCTTCTGAGCGTTAATGGATCTGAGGATGATGTTGAGATTTGCCTCTAGTCCCTTCATTATCTTCAAGTCTATCTAGTCCAGGTAGCGGCGCAACAATTCAATATGTTTAGAAGATCCAGGAGCTTTTACCTCAATCTTCTTGATGCGATGATGTAACATCTCAAAAATATTAAAAAGGAGAATATCAGTTTCCAATCAACCAAACTTAGGGTTAACAAAAAGTTTTAATCTTAAACAAATATGAATGCAAGTGTGTGTTTGTTAATGATGTGTGGATGCATGACATGCCATGTTTGTTTGTTATATATGATGAGAATTGGTCTAAGGATCAAAACAATATCATCTAGGTCAAATTAAAACCAAACCAAAGCAAAAGAAAATCAAAATATAAAGCATACGAGCTAATGGTCATTTTTGCAAATGTTAACACTTACCTCACTTTGGGCATCTCTATTAAATAATTTCAAATAGGAACAATTCCATTTCTTTTCTCACCTTGCTATACCAAGTGACAATGAACACAAGTGAGCTTTCAAAACTTACCAGAACAATTTCAAATTCATTTGAGGGACTTTTCAAAATTGAATCTGGTGTATGCATCAAGATAGCAAATTTTCCAAAAAACCATCCAAACTTTCTCCACTTGACAAACCCTTGCAACCAGAGACTCTCAAACTTATGATCAACAAACCCACCAAATAGAATTTCAAAATT
>OU342740.1:105655750-105711339 GCA_910589775.1 Avena eriantha | reverse complement strand
TTCAATGACACTGGTGGATCCATATGTGGTATGTGAAAAGAACACACATGCAATGACTCCAGTTGTTGTTAGTAAAAAGAACACACATGCAATGACACTGGAGGATCCATGTGTGGTCTCTGAAGATAACACACATGCAATGACTCTGGTTATTGTTAGTAAAAAGAGCACACATGAAATGACACTGTTTGTTGTTAGTAAAAATATCACACATGCAATGACAATGGTGGATCCATGTGTGGTCTCTTAAGAGAACACACATTTCAATGACACTTGTGGATCCATATGTGGTATGTGAAAAGAACACACATGCAATGACTCTAGTTGTTGTTAGTAAAAAGAACACACATGCAATGACACTAGTGGATCCATGTGTGGTCTCTGAAAAGAACACACATTTCAATGACACTGGTGGATCCATATGTGGTATGTGAAAAGAACACAGATGCAATGACTCTTGTTGTTGTTAGTAAAAAGAACACACATGCAATGACACTGGTGGATCCATGTGTGGTCTCTGAAGAGACACATCCAATGACTTTGGTTGTTGTTAGTAAAAAGATCACACATGCAATGACACTGGTTGTTGTTAGCAAAAAGAACACACATGCATTGACACTGGTGGATCCATGTGTGGTCTCTAAAGAGAACACACATGCAATGACTCTGGTCATTGTTAGTAAAAAGAGCACACATGTAATGACACTGGTTGTTGTTAGTAAAAATATCACACATGCAATGACAATGGTGGATCCATGTGTGGTCTCTTAAGAGAACACACATTTCATGACTCTAGCCGTGGTTAATGAGAAGAACACACATTTCAATGACACTGGTGGATCCATATGTGGTATGTGAAAAGAACACACATGCAATGACTCTAGTTGGTGTTAGTAAAAAGAACACACATGCAATGACACTGGTGGATCCATGTGTGGTCTCTGAAGAGAACACACATTTCAATGACACTGGTGGATCCATATGTGGTATGTGAAAAGAACACACATGTAATGACTCTAGTTGTTGTTAGTAAAAAAGAACACACATGCAATGACACTAGTGGATCCATGTATGGTCTCTGAAGGGAACACACCTTTCAATGACTCTAGTGGATCCATATGTGGTATGTGAAAAAAACACATCAAATGACTCAAGTTGTTGTTAGTAGAAAGAACACAAATGCAATGACACTGGTGGATCCATATGTGGTATGTGAAAAGAACACACATTTGAATGACACTGGTGGATCCATATGTGGTATGTGAAGAGAACACACATGCAATGACTCTGGTTGTTGTTAGTGAAAAAAGCACACATGCAATGACACTGGTTGCTGTTAGTAAAAAGAGCACACATGCAATGACACTGGTGGATCCATGTGTGGTCTCTGAAGGGAACACACATTTGATGACTCTAGCTGTGGTTAATGAGAAGAACACACATTTCAATGACACTGGTGGATCCATATGTGGTATGTGAAAAGAACACACATCCAATGACTCTTGTTGTTGTTAGTAAAAAGAACACACATGCAATGATAGTGGTGGATCCATGTGTGGTCTCAGAAGAGAACATACATTTCAATGACACTTGTGGATCCATATGTGGTATGTGAAAAGAACACACATGCAATGACTCTAGTTGTTGTTAGTAAAAAAGAACACACATGCAATGACACTAGTGGATCCATGTATGGTCTCTGAAGGGAACACACATTTCAATTACTCTAGTGGATCCATATGTGGTATGTGAAAAGAACACACATGCAATGACTCCAGTTGTTGTTAGTATAAAGAACACACATGCAATGACTCCAGTTGTTGTTAGTATAAAGAACACACATGCAATGACACTGGTGGATCCATGTGTGGTCTCTGATGAGAACACACATGCAATGACTCTGGTTGTTGTTAGTAAAAAGAGCACACATGCAATGACACTGGTTGTTATTAGTAAAAAGAGCACACATGCAATGACACCGGTGGATCCATGTGTGGTCTCTGAAGAGAAAACACATTTCAATGACACTGGTGGATCCATATGTGGTATGTGAAAAGAACACACATGCAATGACTCCAGTTGTTGTTAGTAAAAAGAACACACATGCAATGACACTGGAGGATCCATGTGTGGTCTCTGAAGATAACACACATGCAATGACTCTGGTTATTGTTAGTAAAAAGAGCACACATGAAATGACACTGTTTGTTGTTAGTAAAAATATCACACATGCAATGAAAATGGTGGATCCATGTGTGGTCTCTTAAGAGAACAAACATTTCATGACTCTAGCTGTGGTTAATGAGAAGAACAAACATTTCAATGACACTGGTTTATCCATATGTGGTATGTGAAAAGAACACACATGCAATGACTCTAGTTGGTGTTAGTAAAAAGAACACACATGCAATGACACTGGTGGATCCATGTGTGGTCTCTGAAGACAACACACATTTCAATGACACTGGTGGATCCATATGTGGTTTGTGAAAATAACACACATGCAATGACTCTAGTTGTTGTTAGTAAAAAGAACACACATGCAATGACACTGGTGGATCCATGTGTGGTCTCTAAAGAGAACACACATTTCAATGACACTGGTGGATCCATATGTGGTATTTGAAAAGAACACACATACAAGGACTCTAGTTTTTGTTCGTAAAAAGAACACACATACAATGACACTGGTGGATCCATGTGTGGTCTCTGAAGAGAACACACATTTCAATGACACCGGTGGATCGATATGTGGTATGTGAAAACAACACAGATGCAATGACTCTAGTCGTTCTTAGTAAAAAGAACACACATGCAATGACACTGGTGGATCCATGTGTGGTCTCTGAAGAGACACATCCAGTGACTCTGGTTGTTGTTAGTAAAAAGATCACACATGCAATGACACTGGTTGTTGTTAGTAAAAAGAGCACACATGCATTGACACTGGTGGATCCATGTGTGGTCTCTGAAGAGAACACTCATTTCATGACTCTAGTTGTGGTTAAAGAGAATAACACACATTTCAATGACACTGGTGGATCCATATGTGGTATGTGAAAAGAACACACATGCAATGACACTGGTGGATCCATGTGTGGTCTCTGGACAGAACACACAGTTCAAAGACACTGGTGGATCCATATGTGGTATGTGGAAAGAACACACATGCAATGACTCCAATTGTTGTTAGTAAAAGAACACAGATGCAATGCCACTGGTGGATCCATGTGTGGTCTATGAAGAGAACACACATTTAAATGACACTAGTGGATCCATATGTGGTATGTGAAAAGAACACACATGCAATGACTCTAGTTGTTGTTAGTAAAAAGAACACACATGCAATGACACTGGTGGATACATGTGTGGTCTCTGAACAGAACACACATTTCAATGACACTGGTGGATCCATATGTGGTATGTGAAAAGACCACACATGCAATGACTCCAGTTGTTGTTAGTAAAAAGAACACACATGCAATGACACTGGTGGATCCATTTGTGGTCTTTGAAGAGAACACTCATTTCAATGACACTGGTGGATCCATATGTGGTATGTGAAAAGAACACACATGCAATGACTCTAGTTGTTGTTAGTAAAAAGAAAACACATGCAATGGCACTGGTGGATCCATGTGTGGTCTTTGAAGAGAACACACATTTCAATGACACTGGTGGATCCATATGTGGTATGTGAAAATAACACAGATGCAATGACTCTAGTTGTTGTTAGTAAAAATAACACACATGCAATGACACTGGTGGATCCATGTGTGGTCTCTGAAGAGAACACACATTTCAATGACACTGGTGGATCCATATGTGGTATGTCAAAAGAACACACATGCAATGACTCCAGTTGTTGTTAGTAAAA
This sequence comes from Avena eriantha, assembly GCA_910589775.1. NCBI lineage: Eukaryota > Viridiplantae > Streptophyta > Magnoliopsida > Poales > Poaceae > Avena > Avena eriantha. Next base: position 105,707,462 of record OU342740.1, on the reverse strand, counting down.
AGAACACACATGCAATGACACTGGTGGATCCATGTGTGGTCTCTGAAGAGAACACACATTTCAATGACACTGGTGGATCCATATGTGGTATGTGAAAAGAACACACATCCAATGACTCTAGTTGTTGTTAGTAAAAAGAAAACAAATGCAATGACACTGGTGGATCCATGTGTGGTCTCTGAAGAGAACACACATTTCAATGACGCTGGTGGATCCATATGTGGTATGTGAAAAGAACACACATGCAATGACTCTAGGTGTTGTTAGTAAAAATAACACACGTGCAATGACACTGGTGGATCCATGTGTGGTCTCTGAAGAGAACACACATTTCAATGACTCAGGTTGTTGTTAGTAAAAAGAGCACACATGCAATGACACTGGTTGTTGGTAAAAAGAGCACATATGCAATGACACTGGTGGATCCATGCGTGGTCTCTGAAGAGAACACACATGCAATGACATTGCTGGATCCATATGTGGTATGTGAAAACAACACACATGCAATGACTCAAGTTGTTGTTAGTAAAAAGAACACACATGCAATGACACCGGTGGTTCCATGTGTGGTCTCTGAAGAGAACACACATTTCAATGACACTGGTGGATCCATATGTGGTATGTGAAAAGAACACACATGCAATGACTCTAGTTGTTGTTAGTAAAAAGAGCACACATGCAATGACACTGGTGGATCCATATGTGGTCTCTGAAGAGAACACAGATGCAATGACACTGGTGGATCCATATGTGGTATGTGAAGAGAACACACATGCAATGACTCTGGTTGTTGTTAGTAAAAATAGCACAGATGAAATAACATTGGTTGTTGTTAGTAAAAAGTGCACACATGCAATGACACTGGTGGATCCATGTGTGGTCTCTGAAGAGAACACTCATTTCAACTCTAGCTGTGGTGTGGCCACCTAGGGCACCCCCTCGGCCTCCCCTTTCGCCTATAAGATGCCTCCGATATAGAAACCCGAAGTACCCGATCAAAAATCCACGAAAGAGTTTGTAGTCGCCGTCATCTCCATCCCTTGATCGGGATGGATCTGAAGCTCTTCCCGGCACCCTGCCGGAGGGGAGAATTCACCCTGGAGGCCTTCTTCATCACCATGCAAGCCTCTAGTGTGATGCATGAGTAGTTCATCCTTGCACTACGGGTCCATGTAGTAGCTAGATGGATGGTTCTTCTCCTTTGTGCTATCATGTTTAGATCTTGTGAGCTCCGTTCATGATCAAGATCATCTATTTGTAATCCTACATGTTGTGTTTGTGGGGATGCGATGGATATTGAGATGCTATTTCGGATTGATTATTAATTCTATCATGTCTTTGTTATTTGTGATCTTGCATACTCTCTGTTGTTAGTAGATATCTTGGCTAAGTAGATGCTAGCGACTCCAAGAGGTAGTATTTATGATCGATAGTGGGTTCATGCCTCTAGTAATCTAGGGAAGTGACAGAAATCTCTAAGGTACTAGATGTGCTGTTGCTACTAGGGAGAAAATAACAATCCTTTGTTCATAGAACAATCGTATTGTTTACTTTACGCGCAATGCGTAATGCAATTATCTGTTTCTTGCAACTTAATATTGGAGGGGGTTCGGATGATAACCTGAAGGTGGATTATTAGTCATAGATGCAGTTGGATTATGGTCTATGTATAATGTTGTAATGCCCAATCAAATCTCATAGGAGTCAAGATGATTAGTATATGCATGTATGCTTTTCTCGATGTTTGTCAATTACCTCGCCGTAATTTGTTCACCCAACATGTCATCTATCTTAAGAAGAATCACCACTAGTGAACTATGGAAACCTGGTCCTTCTTTTACCATCAATCTACAACTGTTTACTATTTTCTGTTTACTTTCTACAAGCTATTACTTTGTTCACACAATACGTTTAATCCTTTGTTTTCAGCAAAACCGGTGAGATTGATAACCTCACTGTAAGTTGGGGGCAAAGTTTTGTGGTTATGTTGTGTAGGATTCCAAGTTGGAAACAACACCTTGGAGGTGTTTCCTTGCTCCTACTGGTTCGATAATCTTGGTTTCATAACTGAGGGAAACTTACTGCTGTGCTCATCATACCTTCCTCTTGGGGTTCCCCAACGAGCTCGATATCAACCACGAGCCAGCAAGTATTTTTTGGCGCTGTTGTCGGGGAGTCAAGGACATCTTCACAAGGGGAATCCCTCATAACCAATCTCTTTACTTTGTTTTTTTGTTTTGCTTAGTTTATTTTTGCTTTGTTTGCTTGTTTCTTTATCAAAAACACAAAATATTAGTTGTACTAAGTTTGCTTTCTTTATTGAAAACACAAACAATGACTACTCTTGAAAACACTAAGTTGTGTGACTTCACTAGCACCAACAACGATGATTTCATGTGCACACCTATTGCTCCACATGTTCCTAAAGCTACTTTCCTTGAAATTAAACCTGCTTTACTCAATCTTGTGATGAGGGAACAATTTTCTGGTATTGGTACTGAAGATGCTGCTGCTCATCTAACTTTGTTGAACTTTGTGAGATACAAAAGCATAAGGATATAGATGGGGATATTATTAAGCTTAAATTGTTTCCTTTCTCTTTGAGAGGAAAAGCTAAAGAATGGTTGCAATCCCTAACTAGAAATAGTATTGATTCTTGGACTAAATGCAAAGATGCTTTCATTGGAAAATACTATCCTCCTGCTAAGATTATATCTATGAGAAGTGAAATAATGAAATTTAAAAAATATGATAATGAACATGTTGCTCAAGCTTGGGAAAGAATGAAATCTTTGGTAAAGAATTGTCCCACTCATGGACTGACTGCTTGGATGATTATCCAAACCTTTTATGCAGGATTGAACTATTCTTCAAGAAATCTACTGGATTCTGCTGCTAGAGGTACCTTTATGACCATCACTTTGGGTGTTGCAACAAAGCTTCTGGATAATATGATGGTTAACTATTCAGAATGGCACACTGAGAGAGCTCCACAAGGTAAGAAGGTAAATTCTGTTGAAGAGACCTCTTCCTTGAGTGATAAGATTGATGTTATTATGTCTATGCTTGTTAATGGGAAAGCTCATATTGATCCAAATCATGTTCCCTTAGCCTCTTTGGTTTTTCAAGAAGAGCAAGTTGATGTGAACTTTATAAGAAATAATAATTTTAGCAACACTGCCTACAGGAATAATTTTGGTAATAATAATTATAGGCCATATCCTCCCAATAATGGTAATGCTTATGGAAATTCCTACAACAATAATAGGAGTGTACCCTCTGAACTTGAAGTTATTCTTAAAGATTTTATTAGTAAACAAACTGCTTTCAATAAAACTATTGAGGAAAAACTCCTTGATGCTGAAAGAAACATAGCATCATTGGCTGAAGCACAATCTTCTTTGAATAAAATGGCTGCTAAACCTGACACTATTGAGAATCCCTTTGCTGCTACTAATGCCATACAAGTTAGAATTGATGAAAATGTTAGACTATTAGCTGAATTGCATGCTAAGTGGGAAAGAGAAGATCAAATTGCTAGAAATATTAGTGTTTCTACTATCACTACCACTAATGCTGAAGCTAGTAAACCTAATGGAACCTTTTCTAATAAAAATGCTGAAATTCTTCAAAACATGGGAAACAATAGCTCTACTACTTTAGATGATAAATATGATTTTGATCTTGATGGTTGCAACATCTCTGAAGTAATTAAGTTCCTACAAAAGCTTGCTAAAAGTCCTAATGCTAGTGCTATGAATATGGCATTTACAAAACACATTACTGATGCTCTCATAAAAATTAAAGAAGAAAAGATGAAACATAAAGCTTCTATTCCTATGAAACTAGAAGATGGTTGGGAACCCATCATTAATATGAAAGTGAATGATTTTGATTTCAAAGCTTTATGTGATCTTGATAGTAGTGTTTCTATTATGCCTAGAAGGATTTATGCTATGCTTGATTTACCACCATTGGAAGATTGTTATTTAAATGTCCCACTTGATGATAATGCTAAAAAGAAAATCACGGGGAGTGTTAATGATGTCCTTATTATGGTTAAAAATGCCTATGTCCCCGTTGATTTCTATGTTTTGGATGTTGAATGCAATGTTTCTTATCCTATTACTTTGGGAAGACCTTTTCTTAGAACTGTTGGTGCCATTATTGATATGAAAGAAGGCACCATTAAATATAAACTCCCACTCAAGAAAGGTATAGAACACTTCCCTAAGAAGAGAGAGAAGATCCCTTTTGCTTCTCCTATGGAAACAAAATTTGCTCTTAATGCTTCTTCATTTGAGAATACTTGATTCTTTTCTTGCTTCTTATGCCTAACTTAAAGGCGTTAAAGAAAAGTACTTATTGGGAGATAATCCAAAAGTTTTAGATGAGTCTTGGAAGTTATTACCTCTGTAATAACCGCTCTTTGTCCTTTTTTATTTGCTTTTTGTGCCAAGAGTAACCACTAATGAGAGAGAAGTAATGCTTGGGAAAGTTGCTATCCCGAAACAGATTTTTGTGATTCACTGTAAAAATTCATGTAAAATCTCTGTATGTTGTTTTGAGTCGTGAAGTTTTGTGCTTCTGCCCAAGGTTATTATCTAACTTTCGTTAGTTCAACACTTTTCGATTTGAGCAAGAGAAGGTCTTCCAAAAAATTGGTTTTTACCTGCTGGTCTGTTTTGACAGATTTCTTCCATTATTTGCATTTGCTTCTTGTTGATCCTTTTTTAGTTCTTTTTGGGGAAAAGAGATTTTAAAGGGAAGTTCTACAGTAGCTTGTGTTTTAATGGAAGTTTTATTAGTGTTGGAACTCAACCCAAAGACTTAATATCTTTAGTGCACTAATGTTGTTAATAAACATTGTGTGAAGTTTTGTATGAAGGAAAATTTTCAGGTGTATGGAAAGAGTGATGTAATGAGATGAAGAATGGACAAAAGCTCAAGCTTGGGTATGCCACCCGTGTCACCCCAAGAAATATCCAATAAGTACAAGCGTCAAAGCTTGGGGATGCCCAAGGCATCCCCTTCTTCATCAATAAAAATCTTAGTTTCCTTCCAAACACTTCATTTTTATTGTTTCATGCACAAGTTGTGTTGTTCTTGGAGCGTCTTCTTTTTCGTTTTTGTTTTTGCTTTTCGTTTGTTTGGTTTGCTTAGTTTGCTTGAATAAATTGGTTGGACCCCCTCTTTCATACATTAGTTTTCAAATAAGTTTGGTTTGGATTGGAAAAGAGTAGGAAAAGTTCATGCTTAAGTGGTAAAAGAAGCTTGTTTTTGACCGTGGCCTATGCTTTGTTATGTCATGCTTGTTATTGTTTTGGCTTTATGCTTAGTAATTTTTGCTTTAGCATGACATGTTATAAACAATTGAGATTTCTTAATGTGCCTTGAAAGAATCATGCGTTATTTTAGCATATTAAAGCATAGTATTGTGGTATTCTCCTTTGATGCTTTATTTGGGTTGACTTGGTGCATGCTCACACCATGTTATGACTATCCCAAGTCACCATAGCCTCTATGATCCTTTAGTTTTTAACTTGTAATATCACTTTCTGCTTTAATCAATGATGTTTTGTCGCTTTGCATGATTATGGCCATTATTGGTCTCTTAGTTGGTCGCTCCCAGTCTTTTGCTAGCCTCCATAAACAAGTATGAGTTCCACTCATGCATCCAACTCCAAATAAAACCAACTTATTCCAAAGATTCCACCATACCTACCTATTAGCATTTGCTATTCCAAGTATATTCATATTTTTATCTACCTTCCGAATTAAACTTGTTATGTGAAAATTAGTGATTAAAGCTCTCACGAACTTGATGGCACACTTTAATTTTCTTGCACTTAATAAACTTGAACCATTGTGCCATCTATGTTGTATATGCTTGCACTTATATGTTGGGGATTAGCAGAACCATGCTATCATGGGGAATGCTTTCAACATTGCACTTGTATATTGTACCCAGTTGATATCATTCTCTTTTGTCTATGGATGTCGTCGGTGTGAAATGAAAGGGGAGCTTGTAAGTCCATGGAGTTATGTTTGTGTGTTAGAGAAACGCCTAGGCCGCTGGTCTAATCCATGCCTAATCATGGTGGAAATCTGCAGCGTAACCATAATGAGCAATCTATGAAGCATTCTTCTTATAAAAAAGAGATAGAGATTGAGAAAAAAGAGAAAAAGAAAAAAATATGAGAAAAGAGGAAAGAGAGAAAAAAGCACCATTTTCCCGTGGTAAATAAGAAGATTGCTGAGATGCTTGTTGTCTGCTTGCCTTGTCATTTTGATATGGGGATTCTTCCGTATCATTGGGCAAGGGGTACCCTGTTGGTAGTTCTCTATGATACACATGTACTTACTATGACAAGAACTTACCGGTGACTAAACTTGAATAGCATGAGGAGCGGCCCTCGTATTCAAGGCACATGAGATTTCCAACTTATACTTTGTCAAGCATATACTTCATAGTTTGTTCGGTTTAACCTTAATCACTTCAAGATGCTTATGATAGGGGCAATGAGATCTGAAAGCTAATAAGTACCATAATTTTTGGAAGCTCTTTATGAGACTTGAATCACTACTTCCTTCTATGAAGGCCTTTCTTTTACTTTTATGTTGAGTCTCCATCTTCTATCTTTGTGCACCTATTGAGAGAGCATAGTGGTCATTCTTAGTTTAATGTGCATTGTCCCAAAACTTGTTGATTGATTCATAACTTTGATATTGCTTGTTCTTAAACTATTTGTATCTAGTCACCCTTATGAACTTTGAAGGTGTCCTATGCATTTATGTTTTGCTACACTATGAGGGACAAGCTGAATACCATTCTCATTATGTTTTCTATATGTGAAACAAACAAACGTCTTTTAAAGCATTGTTATGCATAAATCTTTTTTTACCTCTTCATGTTATAACATAGTTGCTATGTCTTATTGTTAGAACTATATCTTTCATGCTATGTTAGAGTACTATGATCCCAGCTATCAATGTTTTACAAATACCTTGATCAAGATTGTGATGGTGCATGTCACCTCAATTTTTTTTATCACTTACCTACTCGAGGATGAGCAGGAGTTAAGCTTGGGGATGTTGATACGTCGTAAACGTATCTATAATTTTTGATGCTCCATGCTTGTTTTATATCAACTATCTTATGTTTTGTCTACATTTTGAGATACTTTTATACATTTTCTGGAACTAACCTATTAACAAGATGCCATAGTGCCAGTTGCCTGTTTTCTGCTGTTTTTGGTTTTAGAAAAGCTGGAAAAGACATATTCTCGGAATTGGATGGGACAAAAGCCAAACTTCCTATTTTACCGAAAGACCCACGGAGCCAGAAGACGAGACGGAGGGGAGCCAGGGGTAGGCACACCCTAGGGCGGCGCGGGTCACCCCTGGCCGCGCCACCAGGGGGTGTGGCCACCCTGGCCCACCTCTGGCATCGCCTCTTCGCCTATATATTCCTCCCGAAACGAAAACCCCAGGGGAGATCAGAATTCCACGAAACGTTCCGCAGCGCCGCCGCCTCCGAAGAGGAGATTCGGGGGACAGAAGTATCTGTTCTGGCACCCTGCCGGGACGGGGAAGTGCTTGGCCGCGTTTGTTGGCGTTTGTTGGAACCATCTAACGCTCAAGGTGACAGTGAGGGGTTATCTAGATGGGGAATAGAACTTTAAGGTGTGCTGTTATAGCCCTACATCGTCCAACCGGAGAGTAGTTCAGAGTAGCATAATGAAGAGAAGATATTTATATGAGAGTGTCCACTAGTGAAAGTATGATCCCTAGGCCTTGTTTCTAAGCATTGAAACACCGTTTACAATTAGTCCTGTTACATGTTTGCTTGCTTCCATTCTTATTTCAGATTGCAATTACCACTTATAATCATCCATATTACTTGTATTTCACTATCTCTTTGCCAAACTAGTGCACCTATACACGTGACAAGTGTATTGGGTGTTTTGGGGACACAAGAGACTTCTTGTATCTTGATTGCAGGGTTGCTTGAGAGGGATACCTTTGACCACTTCCTCCCTGAGTTCGATAAACCTTGGGTGATCCACTTAAGGGAAACTTGCTGCTGTTCTACAAACCTCTGTACTTGGAGGCCCAACACTGTCTACTAGAATAGAAGCGTGTGTAGACATCAGCTGGCCGAAAGTGCCTTCATTTATGTCGAGGAGGATTGCTCTACCATCCCCGTTGGAGACGCATGGGCTGAAGAACTCCTATGATGCTGCGCTTGTACAGTTCACCATTGATGACGGCGAATGCCTTGGATCGTCGCGTATATGACGCGCATCAGTCGGGTCATCTGGCAACCTTTTGTTGAGCAAGTATGTGACATATGGTTGCGTCTAGGATGGCTCGATCATCATGACCTCCATGGGGCCTTCGAGTCCCGTGTCTGGCTCTATGTTAGCGAGTGCCATTGGCTCATTGGGTGGCGTAGCCCCCGAGTCCGTTGGCATGCTTGTCTTTTTCTCTGGAGCTTTTGGCTTGATGGAGCGCTTGTAGATGCGCTCTAGAAATACTCCGGGTGGCACTGGGGCACAAGTGGAGCCGATGTTGGTGAGTGTGTCTGCCTCCTCATTGCTTTTGCGGCCAACATGCCGCATTTCGTAGCCATCGAAGTCTCCTTCAAGTGTGTCGTAGAGGTCGCGGTAGGAAATCATGTTGTTTCTCAGAGCATCGCACTCATCCATTGTTTGACTGACCACCAGTTTGGAGTTGCCGTAGATGACGAGTTGCTTGGTGCCACAAGCTTTCGTCATCCGCATCCCATGGAGCAAGGCTTCGTATTCAGCTTCGTTGTTGGAGGCGGTGAACTGCATTCACAAAACATACCTCATCTTGTCGCCATGCGGCGATTTCAGGATGATGCCCGCACCAGCTCCCTCCTTGCGCTTGGATCCATCGAAGTGCATTGTCCATAGATAGGACATATCTAGCTTGTCGGGGAGCTGGTTTTCCATCCAGTGCACGAGGAAGTCTGGGAGAACTTGCGACTTGATCGCGTCGCGCTTCTCGTATGTGATGTCTCGTGGAGATAGCTTTATTCCCCATAGCGCAACTTGTCCAGTGGCATCAGGATTGTTAAGGATGTGCTCGAGTGGGGCGTCATTAACCACTACGATTGGGTGCTCCTAGAAGTAGTGGCGCAGTCACCTGGCTGGCATGAAGACGCCGTACGTCAGCTTATGATAATGCGGGTACCGATGTTTTGTTGGCGTGAGCACTTCGCTGAGGTAGTAGACTGGGCGTTGTACCTCGTGGACTTTGTTTTCTTCGGCTCGTTGCACCACGAGAACAATGCTTACCACCTGGTTGGTGACGGAGATGTATAGCAGTAGCGGCTCTTTTTCACAAGGTGTCACCAACACCGGCGAGGTGGACAATAGACACTTGAGGTCCTCGAATGCTTCTTGTGCTTCGTTTGTCCACTCGAATTCGTCAGCCTTGCAGAGAAGTTCGTAGAAAGCTGCCCATCCGACCGATGAATCGACTGAGCTCTACGATTCGCCCAGCTAGCTACTGGACGCCTTTTACGTTCTTCGGCTTCTCCATGGCCATTATGGCCTTTATTTTCTTCGGGTTGGCCTCAATCCCTCTCGCGAAGATGAGATACCCGAGCAGCTGCCCAGATGGTACGCCAAAGGCGCATTTGTCCGGATTTAGTTTGATCCGGTAGTGGTTAAGGTTATCGAAGGTCTCGTGGAGATCGTCGAGTAATGAGGCTTCCTCCTTGGTTTTGATGACGATGTCATCGACGTATACATGAATGTTGCAACCAAGTTGGCACTTGAGGCATGCCTGCATGCACCGCTGGTAGGTAGCTCCTGCGTTTTTCAGCCCGAAGGGCATCATTGTGTAGCAGAAGACACCAAAAGGCATGACAAACACCGTTTTCTCTTGGTCCTCCTCCTTCATTCGAATTTGATGATAGCCTGAGTAGGCATCGAGGAAGCAGAGATGCTCGCATCCCATGGTGTCAATTATTTGATCGATCCGTGGCAACGGGAAGTGGTCCTTCGGGCAATGCTTGTTCAGGGAGGTGAAGTCCATGCACATTTGTAGGATATCCGTGTCTTTTTTAGGAACGAGCACGGGGTTTGCGACCCAGGTGCTTTCCTTGATCTCGCGTATGAAATTGGTGTCGAGAAGGTTGTTGACTTCCATTCCGACCGCTTTTTCCCTTGGCTTTGACAATCGCCGGATTGTTTGTTTGACTAGCCTTGCTCCAGGATTCACATTGAGTGCATGCTCGGCAAATTCCCTGGGAACTCCTGGCATGTCCGCTAGACACCAGGCGAAGATTTCCCAGGGCTCACGGAGGAATTTGATGAGCGCGAGTTCCTATGCAGGACTCAAGTTGTTGGCGATGAGGGCCATCTTGGTTGGGTCCGTTGGATGGACCTAGACTCTCTTGGTGTGCATTGACGTGTCGAAGGATTGGTCGGGTGAGCTTGGCTTGCTCGGGGGAGGCAGACTGTTGTCTGTCGACTCCTTCAACCTTGCCAGTTCCTCTTGCATGCCGAAAGACTAGGAGATTCTGTTGAATTCCCTATCGCAGCTCTTGGATCTCTTGAAGCTTCCGTTGACTGTGATAATGCCGTTTGAGCCTGACATCTTCATCAGCAGGTAGGCGTAGTGTGGCACTGGCATGAACCTTGCGAACGCGACACGTCCGAGGATGCAGGGGTATTGTGAAGGCCAGTCGACAACTTCAAATTCGATGCGCTCTCGCCGAAAGTTTTGCGGCATGCCAAAGATGACGTCGAGGCTGATCTTGCCTAGGGGTACACACCCTTCCCTGTGACGATGCTGTGGAACATTGTGTCTGAAACTTCCAGACATGTCAGAGGGATCCTCATTGCACGCAAGGTACTTGCGAACATGAGGTTGATGCCGCTTCCGCTGTCCATGAAGACGCGACTCATCTCGAAGACCCCAATTTATGCCTTGAGTACGAGGGGACAGTGGCCTGGACGAGGGACTTGGCGCGAGTGGTCATGCTTGTCGAAGGTGATGCAGGACTCGCTTCCACTGAGGTACTCAGTGGTGGAGGGTGGAGAGTTCATTGCCAAATTGACTTGGAAAGTGATTGCTTTTTGCACCCGATTTGAGGGGCGTCCCTTTTGGATCATCCCCATGTTTCCCAGCGCTCGCGGGTATGGCTCGCCTCCATGGTTCTGGACTGGCGCAGGCATAGGTGGTGGTGGCCCGGGTGGTGGTGGAGGTGCTCCATGAGCCACAGCGCCTGGGGCAGCTCCGTAGCCCTGGTTGATCGTGTCGCGATTCATCTGGGCCAGGCCTTCGTGGAGCTTGAGGAACTCGCGGTAGTCCTTGAGAAAGTGGCTGGACTTTTTCTTGCCGTCATGCTTGTCGATGTTGAAGTGTATGTTGCATGGTCCGGACAGTTTGTCCTGGATGGATGTTACAGGTGCCTCATCACGAGTGCGGCGCTACCACACTTGCATGGTTTTTCCACTATCGCGGTATCCACCGCTGCGGTATCCGCTGTTGCGGTTGTCGTCACATTTGTTGGCGTAGCCAGCTACGACTATGTCGACCTCTTCGTGGTCCTTGTAGATGCGCATTCGACACTTCCCTCGACGATCGTGTCTGCGCCCGAGGTCATCTTCATCATCGGAGTAGGCACGGTTTTCACCGAGTCCTCTCCATTGGCCCACCGATTCACAATCTCCATCAGGTGGTCGATTGTCTTAGGTTTCGACCGGCCTAGATCCTCCTTGAGCTCTCTGTGGCGCATGCCACCATTGAACGCGTCGATTGCGCGATCCTCGGAGATGTCTTCTGCAGAATTCTTGATGATGGACCATCTTTGGATGTATGAGTGCAGTGATTCGCCAGAGCTTTGGTGGCAGCCTCTTAATTCCTCGATTGATGCGGGCCTTTTGTAAGTTCCCTTGAAGTTTCGCACGAAGCTGTAGACTAGCTCTTAGCTGCGAATTGATTCGCGCGGGAGGTTGTTGAGCCATGCGCGGGCGGCGCTTTGTAGCTATAGCTGGAGGCATTGCATTGCCGTGCTCGATCTTCCACCATGTAGCCTGACAGAGGAGATGTGATATTCCAGCCAAATTTTTGGGACCTGCAGGCCGTCGAATTTCGGGTTCTCCGATGGGAGTTTGAACCCCTTAGGCATTCGGTTCTGCATGATGGCTCTGCTGAAGTATCTAGCACCGCAGAGCTCCATTTTGTCGTCCTCCGAGTCAGTCAAATGGGCATGCCTCGCACGCATCTTGTCGACTTGCGCTGTGTGATGTCATCACGCGCGTCGTAGTCGTGGCCGTGCCGCCGTGAGCGGCACCGCCGACACAAGTCGTGGCTATCATCGCTGGAGGAGGGCGATGAATAGCGCCTGGCCAAAGCTTTACTTTTCTTCAGCTCCAGTGTTGGCTCCTTGATGAGGGCAGCTTTGACTAGCCCTAAGCCCACGATCGTAGATCAGTGCATGACAGCTCGCGGATCCCCAGCTGGTGGCTGGTTGTTAAGGAGGTACATGGTGGCCGCCGTCACCGCTGCTTGCGATGTCTTTGGGAGCACATTTCCCCGTGTATCCACCGTCGTGGATGATAAGTTGAGGACTCGCGTGGCCTCTTCTCGCTCCTTGTTGGTGAGGCAGGTCAGTTGAGAGTGCCGTTTGGTGGCCGCGTGATCATTTCCCTTGGAGGAGGATCCTCCTATGAAAGAGAGTTGAGCTTGCCAAAGGCTTGACTCCTCCGCCGCCTTTCTGCGCGCATCTAGCTACGTGATTACTTGTTGTTGGTGCTTGTATTCTTCCTTGAGCAGCCAATGGTAACCCATCAGCATGTCTTGCGATGAGTTTGGAGGCAGAGGATTGCCCCGCAGAGCTTCTTGATAGCAGGCCCATTCATTGCCGTTGGGCTTGATCAGCTCGCCCTCTTCGGTGCGCTCATTCGCCATGAGATGCGGGTCTCCTCTAGTCCCAATGTTGGTGCGCGTGCTGTTGGCGGGGCCACCGTTCTCGACTGGGATGCCGCCGTTGGACAGACCAGTACCGGTGTTGTCGCGATTGACACCGGTGTCGCCTATGTTGATGACGGCACACATGAAGTGATTGGGAAAGCTATTGCTTCTTCAGCTTTCAGATCCAGAGCCATAGGCTCCATCTTCAGTGGCCAGATCACCCAGATCGGATCTGCGACTGCTGTCGCTGTTCATTCTCCCAACCATTGTCGGGGCGTTGAGCTCACTTAGGGTGTCGATCGGCGGTGGAAACCATGATGCTAGAGAAATCGCGGAGACCGTCGGCTGATCAGGGAGGCAAAGTGTGCCCAGCTGACCAACTTGGAAGCGTAAGCTCCCGATTGCCAGGCCGATCCCATCGCCCACGGACTCAAAAGACGGGCGAGTGGCCGACATGTGGACGGTGAAGTCGAAAGCACCGAAAAAGAGGCCAATCTCCGCTTTTGCAGAGTTGTAGATCGCGGTTGACGGGGCCAAAGGACACGCGACATCAACACTCCCAGTTCCCACAGACGACGCCAATTGACGAGGGTTAAACTCATCAATGCCCATTGTTATGGACTTGGGTTTTGGAGAAGGAGGGAGCGCTGGAGGCATCAATCGACTAGCAAACAAGCACACAGGGACGCAAGGTTTACCCAGGTTTAGGCCTCGTGGAGGACCCTACTCCTGCTTGTCTGCTCTAGGAATTATCGAGGGAGTCGAAGGTAATAAGGGGTGCGCAGATGCAATCTGGCGATGGTGTGGAAACTAGGGTTGCGATTGTCCTCCTCTCCGCCCCCTCCTAGCCTTTATATAGATAGGCTAGGTCTCGGGTAGCAGGTCAAGTCGGTTACAGGTTAGAGTTTTGTCCCTTTAAACTTTCTATCTTAAGCTTCGTCTTGTGCTGCAAGCAACTGGAGTCTTCTTGGATCACCCGAATCCTGGATTGGGCCCTGGTAATGCCGTGGGCTTCTGTCAGACTGGAGCGTATATGCCAATATCGAGTACTTGTAGGGTATACCCACGTCAGTGGGGGAAAACTACTAATGGTAAAATCAGTCGTGGACTCTCTGCCAATATTTTTCATGTGTTGTCTACAAATCACTCCATCCATCAAAGAACAAATTATCAAGTACTTCAGACACTATCTTTGGAGGAAGAAAACTTCTGATGTTCAAGCTAAAGGTTCTGTCATGGTTGCCTAGTCCAAAATCTGCATGCCTAAGAATCAGGGTGGTCTTGGAGTACTAAACCTTGATGTGCAAAATAATGTTCTCCTTCTCAAGAATGTCCATAAATTATACAACAGAGCTAACACACCTTGGGTTCAACTGGTCTAGAAATCTTACTATTCTGATGGAAAATTACCTGGTTCCAATATTGAAGGATATTTTTGGTGGAAATCCCATTTAAAGCTCATTGAACAATACAAAGTTTAGGCAAAATGCACAACTGGAGATGGAAAAAGCACTCTATTTTGGACTGATCTTTGGCAAGAATCATGTCTTCATCAAAAAATTCCACATCTGGCTTCATATGCAAAATACTCTAACATTACTATACATCACTTGCTTTGAAAGTATATCTTCAAAGAGCCGGATCTCAACCTTCGTCAGAGGAGGTGGATTGAAACAATCAATGATTTCGATTTGACCATCAACTACACCCCGGGCAAAGCAAATGTCATGGCAGATGCTCTCAGCCGAAAAGCTTATGTCAACAACCTCATGGTGGAAGAACAACAGCCTCTCTTGTGTGAGGAATTCCGCAAGCTAAACCTTGAAATTGTGGATCAAGGGTATCTTCTGAACCTTCTAGCAACACCTTTCTTGGAAGAAAAGGTCCGTTCCATTCAGCTTGGGGATTCTTACACTAAAAAGATCATCTCCAACATTCAACTTCCGAAGTACGAGTCGTTCCACGTTGATGACCAAGGCACTCTCTTCTTTGAACACCGGATGTTTGTTCCGAACTACCCGGGTTTAAGAGAGCAAGTTCTCAAGGAGGCGCATGATTCTGTTCTTTCTATCCACCCTGGC
This sequence comes from Avena eriantha, assembly GCA_910589775.1. Classification (NCBI taxonomy): domain Eukaryota; kingdom Viridiplantae; phylum Streptophyta; class Magnoliopsida; order Poales; family Poaceae; genus Avena; species Avena eriantha. The sequence goes on along the minus strand of OU342740.1, from coordinate 105,692,424 downwards.
AGCACTAAGATGTACATGGACTTGAAAACACAATATTGGTGGCCTGGTTTGAAACGATATTGTGCCAAGTATGTCTCGAAGTGTGATGTTTGTCGCAGAGTTAAAGCTGTCCATCAGAAACCTTCCGGTCTTCTACAGCCATTGAAGCCTCCGGAATGGAAATGGGAGAAAGTAGAGATGGACTTTATCACTGGTTTTCCAAGGTCGCAGAAGGGCAACAATGCAATCTTTATTGTCATTGACAGGCTTTCCAAAGTAGCTCACTTCTTTCCAGTCAAGGAAACAATTTCTGCAATTCAGTTGGCTGAGCTCTATATCAACAGAATTGTCTCTCTTTATGGAGTTCCTCTTGAGATCAGTTCAGACCGTGGAAGCATCTTCACTTCCAAGTTCTGGGGAAGTTTCCAAAATGCTTTGGGAACAAAACTAAACTTCAGCACAGCTTACCACCCTCAGTCGGAAGGACAAGTTCAAAGGATCAATCAGATTCTAGAAGATATGCTCCGTGCTTGCATTATCTCTTTCGGCATGAAGTGGGAAGAATGTCTTCCTTATGCTGAATTCTCTTACAACAACAGCTTCCAGAAAAGTCTAAAGATGGCACCATTTGAGGCTCTCTATGGTCGCAAATGCAGAACTCCGATTGGTTGGTCGGGCGCAGGTGAAAGAATATTGTTTGGCCCCGACATTGTAACTCAAGCGGAGGAGAAAGTTCACATCATTCTTGAAAATCTGAAGATTGCTCAAAGTCGCCAGAAGAGCAATTATGACAGAAAGCACACAGACATGGAGTATGTCCCTGGTGATCTCGTTTACCTTCGTGTCACTCCCATGAGAGGCACGCATCGCTTTGGTATCAAAGGAAAGCTAGCTCCTAGGTACATCGGTCCTTTCAAAATTCGTGGAAGAAGAGGAGAAGTTGCTTATGCTCTTGAGCTTCCGGAACAACTCAAAGTCCATGATGTTTTTCACATCTCTCAACTCAAGAAGTGCTTCAAGGATCCCGGCAGGACCGTGGACCATGAACTCATTAATCTCCAAGAAGATCTGTCTTATCAAGAACACCCCACAAAAATTCTTGAAGTCGTAGAAAGAAGGACTCGCAACAAGTCCATCAAGTTCTGCAAGGTGCAGTGGTCGCACCATTCCGTTGATGAAGCCACCTGGGAACGTGAAGATGAGCTCCGTGCCAAGTATCCTACCCTCTTTGAGTCTTCTTCTTCCTAGAATCACGGGGCGAGATTCCTATTTAGTGGGGGAGAGTTGTAGCACCCCAATTGTCTAACAATTGTAATGCTACTTGTCCTAGTAAGATATTGGCTACTTCATAGATATTATTGTTGCATCATAATTATATCATGCTCATGTCATCATGCCACCTTGCATTTGAGCATCATATAAAACCCTTTTTCTTTTGGCTCTTCTCTCACATGCACTATTAATTGTATTTGCCTCTTGATATTGTATTTGGCTTTTGATATATTGTTCAATGCCCAAGTTGAGTTGGGGGCATATCTTTTATTTCCATTCCACCACCTTTCTCTTCCACCACTTTATAATCCCACCATCCCATTAACCATGAGCTTGTTTTTCTTTCTTTTGCTATTTTGTTCTAGCTCATGTGGGTTGGGGTGGATCTAGTCCTTTAAAAATTCCTTTGCTTGGCTTTATTCCATTTCTTGGAAATGCATAAGAATAATGCCATCATTTTATTATTGTTGTCACAAAATAAATAATGGCATTATTATTTTTGCATGGGCCATGCAAGCTTCTCCACCACCTTTTCCCTCCATTGGTTTTTCTTTGGATTTAGTGGATCCAATCTAGGAAAGACCATCTCCTACCATCCCACCTCTCCATAGTCTCAACCATATCCTTTCTTTTATTTATTACTTCAAGCATGATCATATGAGCCTTTTTCCACCTAATTCTTTTCTTCCTCTTTCTTTCTTGTTTCCCCTCCACATTAGCTCATGCAAGATCAAGCACTATGGTTCTTCTTGGTATGATCTCTTAAACAAAATTAAAATCTAAAAACCTAAAACCATCTAACCTAGCTATCCATCTCTCCCTCTCTCTCTCTCTAATTATCCTAAACCCTAACTCCACTTACCTCTCTCTCTCACACCCCTCTCTCTCTACCATGGGCACCACACCGGCCACTCTCTCCCTGGCCCACAACCAGCCACCCTAGCCCTAGCCCATGCCCTACCCGAGCTCCATCTAACCCTAGCCGGGCTACCCCTCCCTCTCTTCTCTCTTCCTGACCCGAGGGCCCCCCTCCAGCCGAGGCTCCCTGCCTATCCCTGTCTCCCAGCCCCACCTGCAGCCCATAGGTCCAGCCCCAGCTGGCCGAGCACGTGCTCGTGGAGAAAGGAGGCAGGAAAGGTGGCACCGAGGCCACCTTATCCCTGCCGTGCCCCGCCTTCCTTCCCTCTCTCTCTTCCACTTTTCCTTCCTTCCCACGCCTCTCTGGCCTCCCCCAGATCTGGCCCGAGCCGCCCCTTCTTCCCCTTCCTCCTCTCCGACCACCAGCAGCCGACGCCGGTCGCCGCCAGCGACCACCTCGCCCCGACGATCTAGCCGGCGTGCGCGACGTGGGGGTGTCCTGGAAGACCGAGGACCGTCCCCTGCCCCGACTCGTACGCGCCAACGTGGACGAGGAGCTCCCCAGCACCGCCAGATCATCGCCGACCCGACGAAAACCTAGCCGACAGGGCGCCAGCGATCTCGCCGTTCCGCAGCCTCTCGCTCCGATCCAAGTCCACCGTCGAGCCTGCGGTGAGCCTCTCCTTCCCCCTGACATGCTCCGCCTCGCCGTACCGCTCTAGCCCCACCGTGCGTTTCGTCGAACACCCACCGTGCGCCAGAGCTCGCCGGCATCTGTAGCTTTCCCGCGCCGCGCAACACCCTATCTAGGCCCCCGCCACCCTCCTGACAACTACCCGAGCCAGCCGCACTGGTTAGCCGCCTCAGCGCGCAAGCCCGCGTCCCGGGATCGATCCCCCGCCCCGCGCCGCGCGCCGAATTCGCGTCAGACCGAGAGGAAGAGAAACAGTAACCGGGCCGTGGTCATCTTACAAAAAGCCCCCCACCTTTTTGATTCCCGCAACCCGCGCTCCTAGTGTCCCCACCTGTCCGTCGCCCTAACCATCTTGCAGTTAGGCCCTCCGTTTTTCTCCGGCGTAACCCGCGGTCCAGCTGATACCCCACCAGTCAGCCTCTGGGGGCATCCCCACTGGCACGTGGGCCTCCAGCCGCTGGCCCCGCCTGTCAGCCTTAGTGGGCTAGCCAGAGCCCGCGTGGCAAAAGTGTTTTTCGCGCGCGTGGCCCCGGTCAGCGTAGGCCCACCCGTCAGTGGCTGGGTCTGAGTCCGCCTGTGTATAAAAAGTATTTCCCTGTGTCTGTTTTTAATTAAACCTTTTTCAAATTGATTTAAATTCAAATTCTTTCAGATTCAAATAATTTTTAAAATACAAATCCAAATAATACATATAATATATGTTTTGGAATCAGAAAAATGTGAGGAATTCAACTATGCCCTCCAAAATAATGTTTGAACACTTTAAATTTTCGAGATAATTAAAATTACAAGAAAATGCCCTTTTCCTTATTTAATTAATAACTTTTGTTTTATAATTCCAAATTAGACAACCAATATGTCTAAATCGATCAGCGCGACGAGCCCGTTCTAATTATGCAGTCCTTGTTCTGATTTGAAGCATGCATCATGTCTACATTAAAAATCTGAACTGTTATGACAATAAAACTTGGGCAAATAAATAATGAAGTGCTTTATTTCTTGTATCCACACCTCACCTTTGCCATGCTACTCTAATTCCATGTAATTGTGCATCATTCATCATGGCATGCTTGGTTGCTTGATGCATTTTAATTCATATGCTTGTGCAATTTATTTATGTTGGCCCTTGTTTGTTTGGTTCTTCTTCGAATAGACGCCCAGCAGGAGAATTACCAGGATTCACAGGAGTATTACCCAGATCCATCTCTCGCTTCAACTGAGCTGCCAGGCAAGCACTACCACATGCTTGCATACATACAGTACCTAATGCCTCTATCTTATTCTTGCATCATTGAGTCGCGATTGCATTAAATTGAATCCCAAGTACTGCATGGCCTTTACTTTTAAACCACACCAAGCTTGTTCCGGTCCCATGAGCCATTACTACAGGAGTTGTTTGAGCCATGTGAGTCGTAGAAAAGCATGAGTAGGGTATGTGAGTGTCTGCTGGATAATGAGGTACCTAAACAACATAACCTGAGTAGTAATGGGATAACTAATGAAAGAGGCACCGGTGAGCAATATCTGCTATTTGGTTTTTCCTGCTCACTTGTGTCCCGTAGGACCCCGAGTACTTGATTCCTGTTCCTTGTTTATTCGCACTATCCACATCCGGGAGGCCTTATGGACCCCCCTGAGCCAGAGCTTGATTCACTCTTATTTCTTGGGGCCACAATTAGTTTGGGGCTTTATTACTATTCTGTACTTATGCCATGCTACCGCTTTATTTAAGATTGTGCGAGGAGCACCTGTACTGTTTTGGATCGTGACACTTTTTCGCTGTATCGACAAGCCCAGTCACATTTTCGGGTTCCCAGTCGTTTACCACCGTCCACACAAACCTTGGGTCCGTCTCGGAGCTGGCCAACTTCGTTGCGGGTAGCCTAATGGGGTGGCCCCCTGAAATATTTCTGAATCCTGTGATTGCTTTGTCGTGAATGCCTCGTTGGGTTTTGATTTGGTTTTTACGAGGTTGATCGAGTGTGTGTTGCTATTCGTGCACCCCTGCAGGGTAAATCTTTCTGAAAGCCGTGTCCGCGGTTATGGACGACTTGGAGCACAGTTTCTCGATCATAAACAAGTATAACTAAAGTACCGCTTTCCATATGACTAAGTACTTGACTAGTAAATAGTGCAATGCTCATGGAATGGCTAATAAAACTGCCAACGGATGATGGGGGTTGTTCGTCCGCTTCCTCGTTGGTAGGCGAGGAGGAGGATGGATCTGTTAATTATACTGTTATAACTGTTGTTCTTAATTCACGGACTTCCGTCTATCATTGGTTAGGCGGAAGGTTAGCGAGTATCTGTAGAATTTTTAGGTATTATCTTTTGCTGCAATTGCGTCACCCCATGTTGTGTCCCCTTTAGTGGCATAAAGACTTGCTGAGTACCCCTAGGGTCTCACACGATAAATTGTTTGATTCAGATGAACAGGGGTACCCGCAAGATGGATACTGGGTGGAAGCGACAGATGATGTTGGCAACGATCATTCGGTGTAGAGATTCCGGGAACGGGGATCCGTGTGATCTGTGGGCGGGATGTGTTTATTTATGGGGAATCTTATGCCAATTCGCTTCTTATCCGTACTCGGATCTTGTTTTCCGCTTCCGCCCGATACTCTGATGTGTGATGTATGAGGAGCTATCCTAAATTATTATTATATCTATCTAGGACATTTGGATCTTGCCGTATGGCAATGCAATATTTCTATTTCTTTTAGATGGAATGGCTCTGAGGACTGTTGTATGTGGCTTGCATACATACTCATTTTTGTATGTAGTTGATCCCTTCGCCTGCCGATTACGCCGCTCGTTCTTGTCCCGATGTTTGAAAGTGGTTAGGACGGCCGAAAGGTCTACCGTGAGTGGCCCTGGGCCCCACCGTACTTTTAACCACTTTCGTTCATCCAGGCATTAACTAAGAGCGTAATTCACCGAGGTAGTTACAATTGGTATCAGAGCCATCCCGCCCTTCAGGGTCTCAGCCAAAATGGTCGTTGTCTGTCTAGAAAATATTTGGTAGTTATGTATACTAGGGAAAAAAAACGTGAGAGTAGGATTGCTTCCATTTTTCTTCTTACCCACCCACCCACCCACCCTTTTCCTGGTAAGGAAGTGTAACATTTTCAATCCTCTTCTAAACTTCAAACTAGGATTCACGTGTTCTGGGTTCCGTAGTACCATAGGTTATGTTTGTGTGTGTGTGTGTGAATTCCTTGTCTATCTGTTGCATCCAAATGTTATCATCATCTGCCTTTTGGTTATCAACTGTTGGTACATTCCCTACCGACAGGCCGTTGTAAACCGACGTGATCTATTCTGATTCGTTGTACACCGATGCGATCTATCTTACTCTTTGTTATCTGATGTTATCTTGTTGGGGTGTTCTTTTCCGTAGTTACCAATCTTTAGGTTCATCTTAAGAAGAAGCTGTTGGGATATGTGTTTTACTGATTCATGTGCGGAGTAATGATTTGAGTGCGGGATGAAGTCGCGACCATACCACTACTTTTGTCATTTGCTTTTGTATATTGCACTAGTAGAGTTACTAATCTTGATTCGTTAAGTGGTTTTGCGCATATAGTGGTATTTTAATGCCGAAATTTGTGGAATTTTTTTCTTTGTTAGTTGTGTACCACATTCCTTGTTCAGTCGTGTGTGTTATGCTTAATATATTCTAATTGCCTTGAACTTTGTTGATATTTTCATATCATCTCAGTGAATTGCATTCTTTAATCTTGATTAATTCCATTTTGGTACTATTTTGGATTATAATCATTCTCCATTATAGTACTGACTTGTGTTTTATATCAATCACAGGATGGCACCACCACGCCGTTCTGAGGAGGATATACCACCTGAACTTGGGGCCACTTTGGCAAGTATTGCAAATGCTTTGGGCACTATGCAGCAAAACCAGCAGCGCTTCGAGGAAAGCGTGAGGAGGAATGAGTTTGTTCCGCTACCTCCACCTCCCAAGCAAGGAGACATCAAGAGTTTTCTCAAGTTCAACCCACGCCAATTTGAGGTGTCTGATCAGCCACTTGATGCGGATGATTGGCTTCGTGAAGTGTCAAGGTTGCTGATGACTGCGGATGTTCCCGAGCAGGAATGGGTCAAATGTGCTACTCACCTTCTGAAGGGAGATGCAGCTCTCTGGTGGGAAAATTACCTCAAGGCAGATCTTTCTGGTTTTCAGCCTACTTGGGAGCGGTTCACTGCTGCTTTCAAAGAGCAATATCTGTCAGAAATTGTCATGGAAAGGATGAAGGAAGTGTTTCTCAACCTCAAGCAGGGCACTGACAATGTCAACACCTACATCAGAAACTTCATGAACCTGTCTCGTTATGGTGGCGATGAGATCTCTGATGACAAGAAGAAGCAAAAGAGGTTTCGGCAAGGCCTCAATGCTTCCATCAAATATGCAATCACTCATGCAAGGTCGGCATCTTTCCTGGAACTTCAACACACAGCTCTGCAGGAAGAAGCAAGTAGGAAAGTGTTTGAGGAGTCAAAGAAACACAGCCGTGATATAGCAAGCTCTTCTGCTATGACAGCTCCTTCTAAGCGTCGTGTCTGGGTCCCTAACACCCCACCGTCGCTCCCTGCTCCACCAAGACCTTCAAGCTACGCACCAAGGCCACCAAACTCCTTCACTGCGGCTCCCAGGGGCTACAACCACAACTACCCTGGAGCGCCTGGCGGAGTCCCTGGCTACGTTGCTCCACGTCCACCTGGTGCTTGCTATACTTGTGGAAACACTGGGCATCAGCACTGGAATTTTCCAGTGAACAACAAAGCTCTTCCACCACCACCTCCAAGACCTGCGGCAAGTGCTCCTATGATTCGTGCACCTCCACCTCGGGCTCTCAACATCAACACTAAGCCTGGGTCTACGGTTGCTCGTGCCAACTGTGTCAACGCCGCTCAAGCTGAGCATGCTCCTGGAGTTGTCATGGGTATGCTTTCTGTTAACTCAGTTCCTTCACGAGTTTTGTTTGATTCTGGTGGTTCGCATTCTTTTGTTTCTCACAAGTTTGCTCATGAGCAAGATATGCCTATGGTTCCTTTATTACACCGTCTTGTGGTACAATCTCCTGGGTCAAACATGAGGGCTGCTCATATCAGCCATGGCAATCAAATTGAGATTGGTGGTTCTTCGATTCCGGCTTCCTTAATTATTCTGGGCAATTCTGATATTGATGTTATCTTGGGCATGGATTGGTTGACAGCAAATGCAGCTATGATTGATTGTGCTGAACGTTCGGTTTCTCTGAAAATTCCTGAAGGCCATGTAGTCTATTCTCCAAGTCTGACTCCTGCAATTCAGCTTTATTCTTTGGCGGCTCTGAATGATGATGCTATGGAAGGTATTTAGAGTGTTCCTGTAGTTTGTTAATTTCCAGATGTCTTTTCTGAAGAGTTGCCAGGTATGCCTCCAGATCATGAGGTTGAGTTTGTCATTGAACTTGAACCTGGTACCGCTCCTATTTCCAAGCGGCCTTATAAAATGGGTCCTGCTGAGTTGGCTGAACTTAAGCGTCAGTTGGATGAACAAGAGAAGTTGGGTTTCATTCAGCACAGTACTTCTTCTTGGGGTAGTCCAACCATCTTTGTGAAGAAGCAAGACAAGACTGATAGACTTTGTGTTGACTATCGGGCACTCAACGCTAAAACAATCAAGAATAAATATCCCCTTCCGCGGATGAATGATCTCTTTGATCAGCTAGCTGGAGCTGTGGTATTCTCTAAGCTTGATTTGAGAAGTGGTTATCATCAAATCAAGATTCGCAAGGAAGATGTTCCCAAAACAGCTTTCACCACCCGCTATGGCCTGTATGAGTACACGGTCATGTCTTTCGGTCTCACCAATGCACCTTCCACCTTCTCGAGGCTTATGAACTCGATTTTCATGGAGTATCTTGATAAGTTCGTTGTGGTCTATCTGGATGACATTCTAGTCTATTCTAAGTCAAAAGAAGAACATGAAGAACACCTTCGGTGTGTCCTAAACAAGCTTCGTGAGAACCGCCTGTATGCAAAGTTCTCCAAGTGTGAGTTTTGGCTGCCTCAAGTCACCTACCTTGGTCACGTCATCTCTGCCAAGGGCATTGCCGTCAACCCAGAAACTATTAAGACAATTATGGACTGGCTGCCACCCATAAATGTCAAAGAAGTCCGAAGTTTCCTTGGTTTGAACAGTTACTGTCGGCGATTCGTCCAAAACTTCTCAAAGATTGCGAAGCCTCTTACCGATCTCCTCAAGAAAGGCAAGAAATATCTTTGGACTCCTGCATGTCAAGCAAGCTTTGAAACACTCAAAGAGAAGCTCACTTCCACACCAGTCTTGGTTCCTCTAGATACAAGAAAGCCTTTCCAGATTTTCTGTGATGCTTCATTGCAAGGATTGGGTGCGGTCCTTATGCAAGAAAAGAAAGTTGTTGCTTATGCATCTGGTCAGTTGAAGACGCATGAGATCAACTATCCTACACATGACCTTGAACTTGCAGCAGTTGTCTTTGCTTTGAAAGTATGGAGGCATTACTTGCTTGGCAACCGTTGTGAGATCTTTTCTGATCACAAGAGTCTGAAGTATATCTTCACACAGCCGGATCTCAACCTTCGTCAGAGGAGGTGGATTGAAACAATCAATGATTTCGATTTGAACATCAACTACACCCCGGGCAAAGCAAATGTCATGGCAGATGCTCTCAGCCGAAAAGCTTATGTCAACAACCTCATGGTGGAAGAACAACAGCCTCTCTTGTGTGAGGAATTCCGCAAGCTAAACCTTGAAATTGTGGATCAAGGGTATCTTCTGAACCTTCTAGCAGCACCTTTCTTGGAAGAAAAGGTCCGTTCCATTCAGCTTGGGGATTCTTACACTAAAAAGATCATCTCCAACATTCAACTTCCGAAGTACGAGTCGTTCCATGTTGATGACCAAGGCACTCTCTTCTTTGAACACCGGATGTTTGTTCTGAACTACCCGTGTTTAAGAGAGCAAGTTCTCAAGGAGGCGCATGATTCTGTTCTTTCTATCCACCCTGGCAGCACTAAGATGTACATGGACTTGAAAACACAATATTGGTGGCCTGGTTTGAAACGATATTGTGCCAAGTATGTCTCGGAGTGTGATGTTTTTCGCAGAGTTAAAGCTGTCCATCAGGAACCTTCCGGTCTTCTACAGCCATTGAAGCCTCCGGAATGGAAATGGGAGAAAGTAGAGATGGACTTTATCACTGGTTTTCCAAGGTCGCAGAAGGGCAACAATGCAATCTTTGTTGTCATTGACAGGCTTTCCAAAGTAGCTCACTTCTTTCCAGTCAAGGAAACAATTTCTGCAATTCAGTTGGCTGAGCTCTATATCAACAGAATTGTCTCTCTTTATGGAGTTCCTCTTGAGATCAGTTCAGACCGTGGAAGCATCTTCACTTCCAAGTTCTGGGGAAGTTTCCAAAATGCTTTGGGAACAAAACTAAACTTCAGCACAGCTTACCACCCTCAGTCGGAAGGACAAGTTGAAAGGATCAATCAGATTCTAGAAGATATGCTCCGTGCTTGCATTATCTCTTTCGGCATGAAGTGGGAAGAATGTCTTCCTTATGCTGAATTCTCTTACAACAACAGCTTCCAGAAAAGTCTAAAGATGGCACCATTTGAGGCTCTCTATGGTCGCAAATGCAGAACTCCGATTGGTTGGTCGGGCGCAGGTGAAAGAATATTGTTTGGCCCCGACATTGTAACTCAAGCGGAGGAGAAAGTTCACATCATTCTTAAAAATCTGAAGATTGCTCAAAGTCGCCAGAAGAGCAATTATGACAGAAAGCACACAGACATGGAGTATGTCCCTGGTGATCTCGTTTACCTTCGTGTCACTCCCATGAGAGGCACGCATCGCTTTGGTATCAAAGGAAAGCTAGCTCCTAGGTACATCGGTCCTTTCAAAATTCGTGGAAGAAGAGGAGAAGTTGCTTATGCTCTTGAGCTTCCGGAACAACTCAAAGTCCATGATGTTTTTCACATCTCTCAACTCAAGAAGTGCTTCAAGGATCCCGGCAGGACCGTGGACCATGAACTCATTAATCTCCAAGAAGATCTGTCTTATCAAGAACACCCCACAAAAATTCTTGAAGTCGCAGAAAGAAGGACTCGCAACAAGTCCATCAAGTTCTGCATGGTGCAGTGGTCGCACCATTCCGTTGATGAAGCCACCTGGGAACGTGAAGATGAGCTCCGTGCCAAGTATCCTACCCTCTTTGAGTCTTCTTCTTCCTAGAATCACGGGGCGAGATTCCTGTTTAGTGGGGGAGAGTTGTAGCACCCCAATTGTCTAACAATTGTAATGCTACTTGTCCTAGTAAGATATTGGCTACTTCATAGATATTATTGTTGCATCATAATTATATCATGCTCTTGTCATCATGCCACCTTGCATTTGAGCATCATATAAAACCCTTTTTCTTTTGGCTCTTCTCTCACATGTACTATTAATTGTATTTGCCTCTTGATATTGTATTTGGCTTTTGATATATTGTTCAATGCCCAAGTTGAGTTGGGGGCATATCTTTTATTTCCATTCCACCACCTTTCTCTTCCACCACTTTATAATCCCACCATCCCATTAACCATGAGCTTGTTTTTCTTTCTTTTGCTATTTTGTTCTAGCTCATGTGGGTTGGGGTGGATCTAGTCCTTTAAAAATTCCTTTGCTTGGCTTTATTCCATTTCTTGGAAATGCATAAGAATAATGCCATCATTTTATTATTGTTGTCACAAAATAAATAATGGCATTATTATTTTTGCATGGGCCATGCAAGCTTCTCCACCACCTTTTCCCTCCATTGGTTTTTCTTTGGATTTAGTGGATCCTATCTAGGAAAGACCATCTCCTACCATCCCACCTCTCCATAGTCTCAACCATATCCTTTCTTTTATTTATTTCTTCAAGCATGATCATATGAGCCTTTTTCCACCTAATTCTTTTCTTCCTCTTTCTTTCTTGTTTCCCCTCCACATTAGCTCATGCAAGATCAAGCACTATGGTTCTTCTTGGTATGATCTCTTAAACAAAATTAAAATATAAAAACCTAAAACCATCTAACCTAGCTATCCATCTCTCCCTCTCTCTCTAATTATCCTAAACCCTAACTCCACTTACCTCTCTCCCTCACACCCCTCTCTCTCTACCATGGGCACCACACCGGCCACTCTCTCCCTGGCCTACAACCAGCCACCCTAGCCCTAGCCCATGCCCTACCCGAGCTCCATCTAACCCTAGCCGGGCTACCCCTCCCTCTCTTCTATCTTCCTGACCCGAGGGCCCCCCTCCAGCCGAGCCTCCCTGCCTGTCCCTCTCTCCCAGCCCCACCTGCAGCCCCAGGTCCAGCCCCAGCTGGCCGAGCACGTGCTCGTGGAGAAAGGAGGCAGGAAAGGTGGCACCGAGGCCACCTTATCCCTGCTATGCCCCGCCTTCCTTCCCTCTCTCTCTTCCACTTTTCCTTCCTTCCCACGCCTCTCTGGCCTCCCCCAGATCTGGCCCGAGCCGCCCCTTCTTCCCCTTCCTCCTCTCCGACCACCAGCAGCCAACGCCGGTCGCCGCCAGCGACCACCTCGCCCCGATGATCTAGCCGGCGTGCGCGACGTGGGGGTGTCCTGGAAGACCGAGGACCGTCCCCTGCCCCGACTCGTACGCGCCGACGTGGACGAGGAGCTCCCCAGCACCGCCAGATCATCGCCGACCCGACGAAAACCTAGCCGACAGGGCGCCAACGATCTCGCCGTTCCGCAGCCTCTCGCTCCGATCCAAGTCCACCGTCGAGCCTGCGGTGAGCCTCTCCTGCCCCCTGACATGCTCCGCCTCGCCGTACCGCTCTAGCCCCACCGTGCGTTTCGTCGAACACCCACCGTGCGCCAGAGCTCGCCGGCATCTGTAGCTTTCCCGCGCCGCGCAACACCCTATCTAGGCCCCCGCCACCCTCCTGACAACTACCCGAGCCAGCCGCACTGGTTAGCCGCCTCAGCGCGCAAGCCCGCGTCCCGGGATCGATCCCCCGCCCCGCGCCGCGCGCCGAATTCGCGTCAGACCGAGAGGAAGAGAAACAGTAACCGGGCCGTGGTCATCTTACAAAAAGCCCCCCACCTTTTTGATTCCCGCAACCCGCGCTCCTAGTGTCCCCACCTGTCCGTCGCCCTAACCATCTTGCAGTTAGGCCCTCCGTTTTTCTCCGGCGTAACCCGCGGTCCAGCTGATACCCCACCAGTCAGCCTCTGGGGGCATCCCCACTGGCACGTGGGCCTCCAGCCGCTGGCCCCGCCTGTCAGCCTTAGTGGGCTAGCCAGAGCCCGCGTGGCAAAAGTGTTTTTCGCGCGCGTGGCCCCGGTCAGCGTAGGCCCACCCGTCAGTGGCTGGGTCTGAGTCCGCCTGTGTATAAAAAGTATTTCCCTGTGTCTGTTTTTAATTAAACCTTTTTCAAATTGATTTAAATTCAAATTCTTTCAGATTCAAATAATTTTTAAAATACAAATCCAAATAATACATATAATATATGTTTTGGAATCAGAAAAATGTGAGGAATTCAACTATGCCCTCCAAAATAATGTTTGAACACTTTAAATTTTCGAGATAATTAAAATTACAAGAAAATGCCCTTTTCCTTATTTAATTAATAACTTTTGTTTTATAATTCCAAATTAGACAACCAATATGTCTAAATCGATCAGCGCGACGAGCCCGTTCTAATTATGCAGTCCTTGTTCTGATTTGAAGCATGCATCATGTCTACATTAAAAATCTGAACTGTTATGACAATAAAACTTGGGCAAATAAATAATGAAGTGCTTTATTTCTTGTATCCACACCTCACCTTTGCCATGCTACTCTAATGCCATGTAATTGTGCATCATTCATCATGGCATGCTTGGTTTCTTGATGCATTTTAATTCATATGCTTGTGCAATTTATTTATGTTGGACCTTGTTTGTTTGGTTCTTCTTCGAATAGACGCCCAGCAGGAGAATTACCAGGATTCACAGGAGTATTACCCAGATCCATCTCTCGCTTCAACTGAGCTGCCAGGCAAGCACTACCACATGCTTGCATATATACAATACCTAATGCCTCTATCTTATTCTTGCATCATTGAGTCGTGATTGCATTAAATTGAATCCCAAGTACTGCATGGCCTTTACTTTTAAACCACACCAAGCTTGTTCCGGTCCCATGAGCCATTACTATAGGAGTTGTTTGAGCCATGCGAGTCGTAGAAAAGCATGAGTAGGGTATGTGAGTGTCTGCTGGATAATGAGGTACCTAAACAACATAACTTGAGTAGTAATGGGATAACTAATGAAAGAGGCACCGGTGAGCAATATCTGCTATTTGGTTTTTCCTGCTCACTTGTGTCCCGTAGGACCCCGAGTACTTGATTCCTGTTCCTTGTTTAATCGCACTATCCACATCCGGGAGGCCTTATGGACCCCCCTGAGCCAGAGCTTGATTCACTCTTATTTCTTGGGGCCACAATTAGTTTGGGGCTTTATTACTATTCTGTACTTATGCCATGCTACCGCTTTATTTAAGATTGTGCGAGGAGCACCTGTACTGTTTTGGATCGTGACACGTTTTCGCTGTATCGACAAGCCCAGTCACATTTTCGGGTTCCCAGTCGTTTACCGCCGTCCACACAAACCTTGGGTCCGTCTCGGAGCTGGCCAACTTCGTTGCGGGTAGCCTAATGGGGTGGGCCCCTGAAATATTTCTGAATCCTGTGATTGTTTTGTCGTGAATGCCTCGTTGGGTTTTGATTTGGTTTTTCCGAGGTTGATCGAGTGTGTGTTGCTATTCGTGCACCCCTGCAGGGTAAATCTTTCTCAAAGCCGTGTCCGCGGTTATGGACGACTTGGAGCACAGTTTCTCGATCATAGACAAGTATAACTAAAGTACCGCTTTCCATCTGACTAAGTACTTGACTAGTAAATAGTGCAATGCTCATGGAATGGCTAATAAAACTGCCAACGGATGATGGGGGTTGTTCGTCTGCTTCCTCGTTGGCAAGCGAGGAGGAGGATGGATCTGTTAATTATACTTTTATAACTGTTGTTCTTAATTCACGGACTTCCATCTATCATTGGTTAGGCAGAAGGTTAGCGAGTATCTGTAGAATTGTTAGGTATTATCTTTTGCTGCAATTGCGTCACCCCAAGTTGTGTCCCCTTTAGTGGCATAAAGACTTGCTGAGTACCCCTAGGGTCTCACACGATAAATTGTTTGATTCAGATGAACAGGTGTACCCGCAAGATGGATACTGGGTGGAAGCGACAGATGATGTTGGCAACGATCATTCGGTGTAGAGATTCCGGGAACGGGGATCCGTGTGATCTGTGGGCGGGATGTGTTTATTTATGGGGCATATTATGCCAATTCGCTTCTTATCCGTACTCGGATCTTGTTTTCCGCTTCCGCCTGATACTCTGATGTGTGATGTATGAGGAGCTATCCTAAATTATTATTATATCTATCTAGGACATTTGGATCTTGCCGTATGGCGTTGCAATATTTCTATTTATTTTAGATGGAATGGCTCTGAGGACTGTTGTATGTGGCTTGCATACATACTCATTTGTGTATGTAGTTGATCCCTTCGCCTGCCGATTACGCCGCCCGTTCTTGTCCCGATGTTTGAAAGTGGTTAGGATGGCCGAAAGGTCTACCGTGAGTGGCCCTGGGCCCCACCGTACTATTTTAACCACTTTCGTTCATCCAGGCATTAACCGACCGGGTTACGAGACTGCCACTGTCCAGGGGCCCGACCGGGTGGGGAGGCAAGGCAAAGGACCAACCGGACGGCGGCCCAGGTAGGGGGCCACAACCGGGGCCAGACTAGGCGAAGGACGTTGGAGGCCCAGCCCGGGAGAGCCGGCTCAGCCAGGAGCTACGGGCATGGGAGGCCCAGCTGGGGGTTGCATGCACGGGAGGGCCCAACCGGGGAGGCTGGGTGGATCAGCGGAGGGACGACCGACTGGGCCGCCGGACCAAGAGGCCAGCGGCTAGCCCAGGCCAAAGGAGAGGAGGGCCTAACCAGGAATGGCGCTGCAGGCCGACTGGGGAGCTCCTAGTCGGCTGAGGCTGCCTAGGACTGCTGTTTTCTTTAATCTTATTGACGTTTTGCTTTTTTAAGCTGTCCTTGAGCGTGCTTTTGGGGTACCCGGGGATAATCCCCTGACATCTAAGAAGAAGTCCAGGGACATATTGCTGATCACAGGCAAGCCACCCTTCCTGAATTCTGATACTTGTCCTACTCCTTTTATTACTTTTTTTGTATCTCCCTTATAAACTGCATTATGTACCTGCATGTTTTATTTTACTATTACTACGCTAATAACTTTGATCCTCCAAGTTATTACTTGGTGTCCAGAAGGGCACTTGCCGTTGTGAACAACCTATCATACCACTTAGATCGAGAGTACGAAGGTTAGCATCCTACCTCGTTGGAAACCTCAGATTTGACAAACAAAAATGATTTGGGGATCATCCCGCTACAAATGTTTGATTTTTTTGGAAAAACCCTTGGGAATAGGCATCGCTTCCAAGTGGACGTTTTTAAAGAAAGAAAAGTGGTGAGGAAGAATGAGAATGATGGACTTGAGTTTGAGAAGGGATGTTCTACACCTTTACCAGAACAACTTACCCGTGCAGCCACATTACCCCAGGAGCTAGGGCTTAATTTGTAGTTTGTCTTCTTTAGCATGGGCAGACCCTACACGTGTTATAGGGGAGAAATCCTCCAAACTCCGGGCTCTCCCCTGTAAAGGTCTACAGATCTGGGGTTTGCAGATGTCTGTGACATGCCGGTGCAACAATTGGGTCTCCCACAGACGGTATGACTTAGGAAGTGCGGAAGTAAGTGAAGTCAACAAATCAAGGTATTTCCCAAACTGCGGTTTGGGTATACGCGTGTATGAAAGGGAGGACTATGGTACGGTGAGCCACATACGCATTTCCGGGGATGTCAAACCCAAAAGGGAATGGTGCCTTTGCTAGGGTCGACAAATGAAAGGTTATGTTTGATTATCTGAACCCCCGTGTACCATGTGTAATGGGTCGTGGTTGAATCCCGATGGATGTATTGATTCTTGTGGGTAAAGTGCACAAACTCTGCAAAGTATTATCTATTCGAATAGCCGTGTCCACGATCAAGGACAGTTGGAAAGGTGATTGTTAGGAGTATCCAAGAGATGGTTTGAGAAAGATAAAAAGGATGTGACTTGGTCACAAGAAAATAGAGGATGAGGTTTTGTTTTGACCATGTTTGGTCGAAGATGTTTAAAAAGGGGTTTTCTCTAAAACTGTTTTCAAAAAGGTTTTCAACAAGGATATGAATATATCTAGATTTTAAAACAGAGACATGTTTTCAAAACTCCTTTTCCACAAAGATATAGAGATGTCATATCTACAAGAGAAACTACGCTTTTTTAAAAACAACCTTAGCTAGAGCTATCTCGCCACAACCAATTGCATTATCTTCTTTACCTTGCTTGGTGGTTTGCGAGTACATTCCAAAGTACTCAATGATATTGTTCCTGGCTATTTACTTGGCCATACTTTCGCAAGCACGAAGGATATTGAAGTCCTTGACGTCTATGCGAGCTAGGCCATCTTTCAAGTCAGTTGCCTGTAGGTTAAGGCATGATTGGGCTTTACGTTTGATGAAGATCCGCTGTTGAAGATTGTGTAGCCATAATGGCATCAATGTAAGTATTGTTCTTGTTAAGTTTTGGATGTTGTAATGATACTTGTCGGTTATGTTCCACGGCTCACAGATCATGCGAACGTGGATATGTGCCTAACATGGATCTCTCAGACAATAAATCTGGGGGACCCCATAAAAAGTAATAGTCAAAAAGTTGTGGCAACGAATCACCATAGAAGGGTAAAAAAGAGAAAATGGTAAACTATATAAATTTAGTGTTTATGTATATTTTTACGGTAAAAAATTAACATCAAAGAATTATTGCAGGTTAGCCTACGTGTCGCGAGCTCATTGGTCAAAATTACTATGAACAATGTCCGCATATCTGGCGCATAGAGAGGCCCTAAAGTCTTTACGCTATTATATATGGAACTAGTAAAATTAGTGCGGTGACACACCACACCCTTGGATGATATCTATGTTCGGAAATGAGTTGTAACACTATTATTGAATGATTGGACTTGGTATATGAATCCACACGCAAGAAGGAAGGGTACATAGTAATAAAAATTTGCAATAAGAAATAATTACATAGACCATGAGATTGTCAACGCAAAACGATTCATACATTACTATATAATCAATATTGATTGCATAGTTTGTGGGTATATCTTAATGAAACAGTACATGGAAGAAACCAAATTATATTTGATCTAAAATACGATCAAATTTTATTGAGTAAAGTTAGGGAGAGCGAAAGTAGAGTGGTGGCACTTTTGGTGTTGCTATTCCCTGGTATTGGACACCTAAATTGTACGTTTTCCTCTTCGAGAAAGGGATGCTAGTGTCCTGATACTCATTTCCCTTATTAGAGTTGTTGACTTATTATCTCGTTGGAGGATGTTCAGCTGTTGGCTAGGATACTCTTTCTTCATAAGAGTACAGGCTAATGTTAAAAAAAATCAGGTAGGCATATACAATATGATAACTAAGTGATGGCTCTGAAATATAGCCATCTACGTCCATATTTAAACTGGATATAATTCATAATTTTGATGAAATATCTCTCTAAACCCTGCCACTAATGCTAATATTCAGAGGGGTATGTAATCCTTTCTTTTATATCTTTCCTGCGCAGATAATGTCATTTAAAGGAGAGAATCACTACATTAAAGTCAAAGATACGATATTTCCAACTACCAAAAGAAACCAGGAGCCGTAAGACGGAGGCAGACGCTTTCACAACCAACTATACGACCGGAGCAAAAATTCCGGCCGTATAGCTCTGGTCGTATAATTGGCGCCACCACCGTTAGGTCAAAGAGAATAACTTTCGTGAAGGGAACCCTATATAAAGAAGCCTCGGGCAACGAGAAAACAAGCCAGAACTCGCCAAAAAGTCTCTGCCACAGATCTCCAGCCGCCTCCAGATCTCAAAACCCTTCTCCATCTCCATAGCCATATTCTACCACTTGTAATAGTAGATCTCTTCTCTGATTGGCGATATTGTAAGACTGTTACTATCAATCTTATGATTTTTATTACAATATTTGTGATAGTTGATCTCATCTCTATGTGTGAGTAATTCTTCTTGGGCTAAGGGCTTTGGACAAGCCATGTAGCAATTGTGCATGTTATTTATCATAGATGGGATCATGTATTAGTTTGTATGACATGATGATTATTGTATCCTCTCTTGCCTCAATCCAAGGACTTGTCAGGTATCCAAGACCCCGAGGGTTGATCCAGGTATAGGGAGTATGAGTAATGACTGATATGCAGGTTGGGAACCCCAGTGAAAAAATAGGTAGTACGGCTGTATGTGAGGGATTTACTTGGGATTAACGGTGACATCACTATGCATATCATTAGTTCTCTTTCTTCTACATATGAGACTAGTACTTTATTGCTATAAGAGGTTGCGGAGGCAATAGCAATTATGGATGCACTGCCCACATATAATTTATCTTGCTCTATGCATACTTTATTTCTATCTTTTATTTCCATCAGATGTTTTGCACAGCTATAGGTGAAACCAAACGCCCTAGGCCCTCTCTCTCCCTATCATCGACAACAACAAAAAGACGCGAGCTATTGGTTCGGTGAAAACACAAAAGGAGTTCTAAAACTCCCGAAGGTCCATTAAAGTAACTTCACTACGCATTCGCTTCCCGAGGATTCGATAATCTAGGTCTACTAGGGAAAAGAAGCTACACTACATTCGTCATCCGGATCGAAGGTATCAACCCTTTTTATGGCACCGTTGCCGAGGAAGCAATAGCTACCTGGTGAGGTTATTAGGAACCTTGCTAGTTTTAATTATTGTTTTTAATTTTTCTAATTTGCTTTCAGTTTTTAGTTGATAAACCAAAAAATTAATTAGCCTTTAAATTCTTGTTTTTACTATTATAATTCTTTGTTTAAAGAAAACCCAAAAACATAGGAAATATGGCTGAAAAGAAGCTTGGAGAGTTTACTACTCCCAACAATGATTATTTGCGTACTCCTATTACTCAGCCAACAATTGCTGCCGGTGACTATGAAATTAAGCCCTATTATTTAAGTTTGGTTCAACATAATCAATTTGGAGGCTCTATTGTTGAAGATGCAGGTATGCACTTAAATACTTTCACTAAAATATGTGATATGATGCGTATAAAATATGGTGACCCTGATGCGGTCAAATTACATCTATATCCTTTCTCTCTAAGAGGGAGAGCAAAAGAATGGTTGCTATCTTTGCCTAGAAATACTATTACATCATGGGTGGGATGTACTTCTTTATTTATGACTAAATTTTCCCCACCTGCAAACACTATGCAACTCCGATCTAATATTACTGGTTTTAGACAGGAAGAGCATGAGCCACTAGCACTTGCATGGGAGAGGATGAAATAATGCCGAAGAAACTGTCCTTGTCATGCGATGGAAGATTGGTTAATCCTCCATTTATTTTATAATGCTCTTAATCCTGTATCTAAGTCTATGCTTGATACTGCAGCTGGAGGAACATTCATGGGTAAACGTATTACCAAAGAAAAGCAGCTGTTAGACAATATGCAAGACAACCATGCCCAATGGCATGTGGAAAGATCAAACACGAAGAAGGTGAATGCTATTTCACCACAAGAAAACAAAGAACTCAATGCCAAGTTAGATGAGCTCATACTAGTTGTAAAAGGTAAGGAAACCCAGGTAAGAGCCACCCCTAAAACAAATATTGAAGAAATAGACTTCGTAGCTCATAATGATTATAACCCTGCTTGGAAGAAGAGTTACAGTCCTAACTTTCAGAAACATTATTCTAGTCCTGGAGGTAATTCTAATAATAATATGGGAACTAGTAATGGTAGTATCCAAGAAACACTAAAGTCTTTTATAGAGTCGCAAAATGAACAAAACAATATTCTTGTTAAAATAACGGAGAACCATGATGCCATGCTTGGTAAATTATCTAACGAAGGTGTTAGTTTGAGAAATGATTTGTAGGCCCTTCAAGAAAGAACGAGGATCGTTGAGGCACAGCTAGGTAAGATAACCGAGAGTCAAACTCCCAGTCTAGCTAAATTTGCAGGTAAAGCTAAGCCCAATCCTATTGAAGAGCTCAAAATGATGAGGATCCAAAGGGAGGAGCCTAAAGAACTTGATTATAGTAATGCCCCTTCACCAAGCTACACCATCGAAGACCTCGTAAAGAGGATCAACGTCAAAATTCCGGTAAGTGAAGGTAACGATGAAGCCATGTATCAACACCTTGTTGATCAAGTAGCAATTAAGGTACGCGAGCTTGAAGTGGAATACAAGAAAATTGCTGAAAAGTTACCTGTTAAACTAGATGACATATTTGAGCCTACTATTAAGATAAAGATTGGAACCAATGAGATAGCTGCAATTTGTGATCTAGGTGCAAGCATCTCAACAATTCTAAAGAGTCTTTTTAACAAGTTAAATCTTGGCTCCTTTGAAATTACCGAGTTAAAATTGCATCTAGCAGATTCTACCTACAAACAAGCTGTATGAATTAAGGAGAATAGTTTAGTTTACATCAAAGGTTGTCCTGCTCTAATTGACTTCGTTATTGTTGATATGCCTGAAGATACTGTTTCTGCTATAATACTAGGCCGTCCTTTCTTGAGAACTATAAAGGCTTTAATTAACCTTCATGAAGGGAACATGAAGTTACAATTGCCTTCGCGGGGTCCTTTTGTTATCTATTTCCTCAGGAAAAAGAAAGCTAAACATGACAAGAAGGAGGCCATCACTTTGAAGGCCAATTACTTTGGAGTGGGTGTTCCACTCATCTGGCCCAAGTGAGTATCTTTAAGGTCAAGCCATTGACCATAAAAGAGCGCTCCATGGGAGACAACCCATGCTAAATAAAGGTTTGAGTTAAGTTTTAGGTTTTAGTTTGAGTTCAAGTTTAATAAAGAGTGCTATAAAACTCCATTTGAGGAGAATAAGTTCGGTAGTACTTGAAATTCTGCTTTATTCATGTTATTGTTGGTTGACAATATTTACTATCAATTTTCTGTCATAAACAAGGTATACTACTAAGTTATAGGAAAATAAGTAATTCTTGAGGAAATAGAAATGTTTTGATGCATGCAAAGAGTTTAACGACCAACTATACGGCGGGAATAAAAATTCCGGTTGTATAGTTCTGGCCGTATTGATATCTTTTCCTTCGACAATTTTCTTTTCATGAATACAGAGAGTGTAACGACCAATTATATGACGGGAATAAAAATTCTGGCCGTATAGTTCTGGTCGTATAGATATCAGTGCCTCCGTACAATTTATTTTCTAATATACTGGGAGTTTAATGACCAACTATACGGCGGGAATACAAATTCCGGTCGTATAGTTCTGGCCGTATAGATATCGATGCCTTTGTATATTTTCTTTCACATGGACAGACAGTTTAACAACCAACTATACGGTGGGAACATTTTGATCCGGCCGTATAGTTGCGTCCGTTGCCGCCAGGAGGAAACCCTAATATTTTGACAGAACGCCAACTATAAGGCGGGAAGACATGTTCCGCCCGTATAGTTGCGTCCGACCACAAAATCGCATGGGAAGGTACCTCCAACTGCAAAACTTCAATCCTTTTTCTCTCTTCTACCTCCAAACTCTCTCAAAACCTCAAGAGATCTTCATCTCCACTCAATTTTGTTCGATTTCCTCGCACACGTGTGATCTATGATATGTTTCTCCTCCGATCCCCCAATTACTTTTTTGCAAATTCATCTTTGATCTATTATCATTATCAATCTAGGGTGAGACCAACTATGAACCAATTGCCATAATTTTCTTGCCTAGATTATTATCTTGAGGATATTCTTAGTGAGCTATGATGAGGAATATATTGTATTTACTGTTGTTGGATCAAAGAGTTATATTTTTGCCTTCTTCAATGTTTTAGATGATGAACACAAGAAGCCAAACTCATGCTCGTGCCACCGCTAGTGCTTATCGGGCTGCCGCTCAGGAGCGCATAGGGTTACGGTTCAGGGATGAGGCCCATCGTGATCGCTTCAATAGGATCAAGAACCACGAAGTGAAGGCCACCAAGTGGGCTTGCCCCATTATATTAAACCAACTCGGTATTTATGATTACTTTAATTTACTTTGCCATAGAGCTGGTCTGCAAAACTTTGTGTACAATGATGTACCTACTTATTGCCGCTTAACCATTGAATTCCTAAGTTTATTGCAAAGCACCATTAAATAATGACAAGGAGAGGACACTATTTCTTTCTGTCTAATGAACAAAAACTACACCTTAACATTAGATGAATGGTGCGCATGTTTTAATTTGCCAAACAATGATGTTCATGCTTTACGCGTATCCTTTACTGGCTTAAATCCTTCCCCTGAACAATACTATAATGGAATGAGCTTCACTACTAGAGTGAACAAGGGGAAGAATATTCAACATCCTGCAATTCACTATTTGTTCTATGTTATTGCTAACACCTTGTAGGCAAGTAATGAGTTCACGAGAGTCAACGAGAAGGACATCCTAGTCCTCGCAAAGGCTGCTTACATCAACTGCGGCTTGTCACTTAACTTGGGCATCATCCTTGTGCGCTACTTGGAGCACCAAGCCTCCCAAAGCCAAGGGCCAATCACAGGTGGAGGCGTCTGTTGGGAATATGCCCTAGAGACAATCATGGTTGATGATATTTCCCACTTTATTCATAAAGTTATTGTCCATGTATGAACTGCTGATATGTATCATCGAATATGTGATTTGATTGTGGAACTATGTATTCATGTTGTTCAGACTAATTGTCCTTGGTCATCGAGGTTGTGCTGGACACACAACTTAGACCAATGTGAAAGTCGGCAGATGACTCGGTTCCACTTGTCACGGGCATGGAGATGCTATTCCGACTTACACGGATTCGACTAAAGAATTTAGCGAGTCGGACTGACCCATATTGAGATGCAACGCAAGTCGTCATTTGCATGTCTCAATCAATGTAATCCTTAGACCTGAGGTTATTGCACAATCTGAGTTGAGGATCACCGACTTAGGTTCTGTCAAATGTTGTTCCGTCACTGGGCAGTTATAAAGGCGGAGTTCGGGTCGACTGAGAATCAAGCTGCGTGATGTGAATAACCAAGATGGGATTTTTTCCCTCCATCTGGAGAGATATTCTCTGGGCCCTCTCGGAAGATATGATTCGGAAAGCATGGCCATGCACGACTCAGTTAAGTGTTAACCGAGGCAACCGACTAAGAGTAGGCGGGTGAACCACTTATCTCGGATCGAGAAAGAGAGTCAGACTATTTAAGGGATGACGATCATTCGCCTATAGTTCGACAAGGTATATCGTGAGGCAAAAGGGACTTAGACGAAAGTCACATTGGAAGGTATGTCGTCATGACATATTGGTACTTGGGAGTCGGCACGTTCTGCTAGGAGCCGCTACCGAACGATCGATCACAAGTGAGACTCGGATCGTGTCTGGGTTACCATGAGCCTGTCAGGTCACACACTTAAGAGCGGGAGCAAGTTTGGGTTCGACCCAAACAGGAAATCTATTTGGGTTGGACCCAAATAGAGACATGGACTTAGTCAGCTAGTTGGACTTGTAGTGACTAATATAGGCCTTTTAGTGAATGGGCCACAAGTGAGTGGAGACCACTTTCACTCCCTATATAAGCTGGGGCGCAGGTGGTTAGAGCACACGGTTAGGTCACTCCATGTGTTGGAAACCCTAGCCCCAGTCCGTTCTGTCGCCGCCGTACCAGACGGGATTGTTCGTTTTAGGTACCAAACTTCCCGGGTGAGTGCACCGCAGTACCCGAGTTGTCAGCAATCATGTGGAGGGACCATAGTAGAATCACCAATTGTCCAGAAGGGCCAAATGGGGGTGAATACAAATCTAACGGCCAAACAGTCGTTTGAACCAAACGAAAGATGGTTGAACTCAAATACCACTGTTAGGTCAACTCTTCTTGGCCCGCCCTGTCAGTATTTCCCGTTATCTTTTGCGGTCGTGGACTAGCTTACCCCTGCATGGACCAGATCCCTAAGTGGACCAGATCTATTTCTTTGCTCTGCTCTGGTGTTCTCCCCTGCTCCCCTCCCCATAACATTTGCTCAGCTCCGGCTGCTCATCTCAGATCATAGCTCGCACTTGCTCTAATTTGCGTCCCCGCCATGTCCGGTCAACCTCCCACGCATCTAATCGAAGGTCGCAGCCGTCGCTGTCACATCATCCGCCGTACCGGAGCTTCGCGTCCCCGAACTATATCTCGCCTCTGGCTAGTCCTTCTCACACGGTGGAGCACGTCTAGTCGGGCGATCCAGGCCGGCGACCGGCCTTAGGAAGTTGCGTGCTGCCGCGCACCCCAGGCATGGTAGCCCTGGCACAGTATTTCGACAACCACGCTCTCATGGCCACCGTGATGGGCGTCCATCCTGCTGTCTCACCGACAGAGGTGTTGTCGGCTTTTAGGTCTCATTTTGGGATCAGACGAAATGAGGTCAAGATTGAGGTATGCGTGTCGCCATTCGATTTTTTCGTCTGGTTCGAGCACAACTCAGACACCGAGCATGTTCTACATTCTTCCCGTTCTTTTGAGTGCTGCAGGGAGAAAATGAGATTCATGTGTTGGCATCGTGCCTGTGGGTGGGACGATCGCTTGGGACAGCTTCGTTTCTTCTCCAAACTCGGCTTTGACGGCCTCCCATTGGATGCTTGGGAGCCGGAGGCCCTCAAGCAGATCGTCGGTAGCCTTGGCGGCGAGCTGGTGGAAATTGTGCCACCGAGCGACATATGGGTCATCGAGGTAAAGGCGTGGCTGAAAGATCCTGACACCGTTCCTAAGATGTACGAGGTGCAGATTCCAAGCAGGGCACGGCGACAACTTTGCTGGAAGCACCCGGTCATCATCCACCTGGAGGAGGTTCTGGAATCGGTACATGGCATTCAGGGCCTCGAAGAGGCTGCCAGAAAGCGCCCTCGTCGCCTGTAGTGTCAGCCTAGAAGGATCGATGGCACAGAACCACCACCGTTTTGCGATGGCGCACACAATTTCTGTGGGGGAACCGGGCTTGGACGAGCTGGTGGTTTTGATTTCCCTCGAGTGAAGACAGAGCTCTAGTGAATTGCCGTGGTATGTGTGGCTAATAAATTTGTAGTATGGAGAGCGTAGGAGGAAGTTAGCATCGACTAAAAATGTGTAATAGTTTGAATCGATGTAGTACGTGTGTGTAATAGTTTGAAGTAGTATGTGTGTGTAATAGTTTGAATTGATGTAGTATGTGTGGGTAATGAATTTGATGTAGGGTGTGTGTAATAGTTTGAATCGATGTAGTTGAACACCGTGATTTATAATTTCTGTGAATAACCAAGGACAACCTCATGAAAAGAGGGTGGTCTGGCAATGAGCAATGCCAATTCTATGGATGCCAGGAAAATGTAGTCCATCTCCTATTCAAGTACAAGGTAGCTACATTTGTAACGCGTTGAACTACAGGACCATTTTGCAGACAACACAAGACAAAGGAAAAATGTTTTACAACACAGACAACAGACGCAAAATCTGTAGTCTGGGATAAAAAAATGCCAGTTAACTAGATTTAACCACAACTAGTAATTGAAGGAAATAGATACTCGATAGTATTTGCTTACAACAGTAGTACTTCCATACAAAAGGGTCTTATACCTGCACAAAAGTAGGCTAAACTTCCTACTAGTTTATAGAACAATTCGTCAGCATTTCATCTACAAAAGACATTCTTCAGTCTAAACTTAACTATTCTACACTGAAGAAACTACATATCGCCACTAGAAAAGTTGGCTGGCCAATTGCCTTGAGAGGACATAAGTTCTTTGATCATTTAACCCAGAATGATCTATTGCCTTCCCGCCAAACTACAAGAAATCTGCATCGTTCATGCACGAGCGATTTGTGTGCGCCAGTCTCGGTTCAGTTGGACCATCCGCGCCGCCACAATGATTTCTTCGAAACTGAAATTCGGCATCTCCTTCTCGAGATCGTACGTCCGTGTGAACTCGAACCTGAATTCCGGGGCTGAGCTGATGCCCACCGCCGGCTCCGGCTGTCGAACAATCCAGCATGCTGAGTATAGACGCTTGGTCACCGCCATGGTACGGCCTCCGATGGTGCATAGGATGGAGCGTCTTTGCCGCAGATGGCGTGTTCCCAGCCTCCCCCACTGCAGTAAGGTAGTCCGCGCTGAAGCGTGGACGCGAGAGTTCCTAGACTTTGGCGCTGCCCTGTTCGAGGCTGTGTACCCTCGGCGGCATGCTCTCGTGAACGATTTGATACGTACCTTGTTCCCACTGCCTAGAGCATACTATAATGCCGTCGCATGATTTCTCCACATCGCTCTCTTGGCCCTGCTTGCCGCATCTGGCGCCGACGACGCTGCTGTCACCGCCGCGGCCGATTCGGCACATTCGGGGAAATCATCCGCCTGGCAGGGCAATGGGAGACCGGCCTTGAAGTAGAGCTTCATGGCCTGCCTTAGAGGGGCTAAATACCACAGTTTCGGCGGCTGTCACGGCGGCGGCTGCTTAGGCGGGGCCATGTTACCCTAGTCGGTGCAGCGCGGAGGAGCTGCACAAGGGGAACTATGGTTTTTTGGAGAAGGGTAGTGAAAGACTAATAGTAGGTTTGGACTACGGGCACGCGTGAAAATAACCATCTCCCATTTCCTTAGAGGGTAATAATTCGACACTCATTGCATTAACCGCTCAATCTTTATTTCCCTTCTCAGCATAAGAGTGCAAACGTGTTAAAAAGATCAGTCATGGCTATCCACCTCATCGGGCAATGTACTAGGACAGGTAAGAGACCGGGTTTCCTTTTAGAAATGTTGACAGCTGTGCCCTTATGTTTATACGATATTATTTATATGCCACCATGTACCATCGATTGTAGCAACACCATCAGAAACGGAGCATGACGACGTGACGTGTTTTCTTTTTTTAAAGGGCATCAGAAACAGGGGATGCAGACGTGGCATGTTTTCTGACTGGCGTGCCCGCGTCCTCCACCTTCGACGACTCGCATCCCAGGTTCGAGGGCTGGTGCCGCCCACCAACACATTATTGTGCAATTTTCCATGTGGTACCTGAATTCCGGCGCTGAGATGATGCCCATGTCGAATATAGAGAATTCTGAAAGAAGCTACTAAAAATAAATACTTTGAATTCTGAAAGTACTAAAATTAAATACATTACAATTTTGTCTAAAAGGTAATACGCATACTGCTGATCAAAATAATATAAATACCGTACAAATTTCTACTTCGAAAAATAGACCTGAAAATGCTAGCAAATAACCTAGGATGAATATAGGATTAATTATCCCCTATATATTTCATTGTCGTCGGCTCCCGCGTGCTGCAACACATATTCAGAGAACTCTCTCCATCTGCAATGTGCTGCCAGTATCTCGTCCAGAGGGTAAGGCCTCGGTGTATGTTCTAGACTTAAGCTATGCATTACCATTGTTGGTTCCTCTTCCCAGGATTGAACCTCATGATCGTATAATCTGATATAATTCCTATAGTATATGCAACCGGGTTTGACTGTGGGGTGTAACCTAGTGTCAATGGAGATAGACCGATTGTAATCAACAAAGAGGGCACGACTTCCAATGTCACCAACGGCCTTGAGAGAGCGGTTCTGCGTGTCCACCCGGTACAACACCGGTTGCCCTTTGGCGAAATGTCCGTTCAACACAAGAAGCAGATCACCATCTGACTCCACAATGGTAAAATTTGTAAGTTCCGTGTACCTGTTCAAAGACTGGGGCTGAAATTATTTTGGCCATCGTGACAGTGATCACGCGTTGCTGTAACTGGATGTTGGTCGACAAGATGTCTCTATTCTCAAGTAATGCATATACTTCCCCTCGGAATGTCGTCATGCAATCTAGAAGCGTACTAGGAGGTGGCGAATACAATCCTTCTCCAAATGATTCATTGATTTGCCCAGTTGGGGTGCTCTCATCGGCCCATGCAATATGATCTGGATAATCAGTGCAAACGAACACCATCATTGGGGACTTCGTCACGGCAACAGATTGTAGAAGATCAGATGGTATGTGTGCTTGAAACTCAGTGTTAGACTTATGAGTGATTGGGTTCATAAGCCGAATCTGGTACGGCTCCACCTCTAAGCAAGCATGATGACACCACGAGAAACACCGACGAAGTAGAATCTTTTGGAAGAAGAGGGCATTAGTTAGCACTAAGATGTTTACAATGGAAAATACCAATAAATGAATGTTATATATATATCGGATGTGAATGTGAACCTGCGATGGACATCCATTAGATTTGTCCTGAAGCTACGACCAGTGGCGAGGTTGAGGAAGGTGAAGTCGCCAACGTCTGGAAGTGTGTGATCTATCATGATCCAGTTGTTGAGATGGAATTCAGGCACCTTTAAAGTGCGGCGCCAATCGGTGCAGACTTCCTGACAAGCAGCATAGGTGTCGACGTACTCCTCTTTCTCCAGCAAATAGTCGGCGATCTTGTGAAGTTGGTCGGCCGGGAGATCGGACCAGTTCCTCTTCATCCGGCTACTGGCCATGGCTTACGTGTGGGAATGTTTTGATCGAGGAAGAAAGAAGATCTACCACTGCGAGGAGAAGAAGAAGAGGAGAACAGACGAGGGAGACGAAGTGGAAATGCCACTACGAGGAGATGAGGGAGAAGAAGCGGAACTGCCACTTCAAGTTTGGATCAACAGGCTTTTTTTCCGGAACTAGCGCGTGAACCAGCCATGCACTGCATGCAAGTTTTGATCAAACAGACTGACATGTGGGACCTGCAAAAAAATTCTGTGTAGTGCTACCGTGCATAGTGCGCTGACAGGTGGCATGTTTTCTGACTGGTGGGCCCGCCTCCTCCACCTTCGACGGCGCGCGTCCCAGGTTCGAGGGCTGGTGCCACCCACCAACACATTATTGTGCAATTTTCCATGCTTCGTTGCAACCAGCTCCGCTCCGCTCCTTTGCTCCTGCCGCCACCACTCCGCTTAGTCATGCACTACTCTCGTTGTCCCCTTGGGCCATCGTCCTCCCGCCCTCCCCTCCCTGCCATCCCCTCACGTCCCCTCCCCTCCCCTCCCTGCCCTGTCTCCTTGCCACCGTCCATCGCCCAGGCGCGTCTAGAAACGAAAACCGAGAGTCGGCCGTTGGGTTAGGGGCCCAACGACACTAGTGATCCAGATCCCGCTCGGAGATGGATCCTACGAGGCTTGAAAACATAGAGATGGGTGTTGCGCGGCTGGAGAGCACGGAATCTCCTTCAAGTCTCGAGAGCACAGAGGACAACGAAACAGGGGAAGATGAAGAAGGGTGCAGAGCTTTGGAGGTGTGGAGCCCGAGGAAGGTGCCGTGCATCCACATTGAAGGGTAAGAACTGTGATTCCTTTTCTGCATACCCCAATTAGCGTTTCTAGTCCCATGGTGATGGCAATGATATGTGTTGGTAACCGCAAGACGTTTGTACAGCTTGTCCTTGAGCATGATGCTTTGTCAAGCGAGCATGAAGGCACTAAAATGTGTGGCAGTGCGGATGATGATGAGAAAGCATATACATACGTGGCTGCTGACCCTGATAGGATGGAGAGTAGGGAATATTTGGTTGATTCGAACTTTGACCTGACTATGGGACAGATGAGGAAGAGGAATGTGAAGATGTGGAAATGGGATGTAGATACGACGACGAAGGCGAGGACATGACAGTGATACACTTTGACAGGGACAATCCTACAATTGATGAGGGGTCTATCTTTGATAATGTGGAGGACTGCAGATATGTAGTTGCAACCTATGCAATCAGAGTTGGGTTCGAATTTATCATTGAAAAGAGCGACCAAAAGAGATTTAGGGTGCACTATAGGGAAAGTAATGTGTGTAAATGGAGATTACATGCATCTCCAATGCGGGGTGGACACCCATTTCTGGTTGCAATAACTACATTTGGTTTCAGTCTTTCTCATATTTATTCTGCTAATAACTACCTCTGAATTATTTGGATTCTTATTGAAGGCAGATAAAAGTAAACATGAAGAAACACAACTGCCCTAATACTTCTTTAAGTGATAAAATTAGACCGGCGACTACCAAGTGGATTGCCGCTACTGTACTTGACTGGGTGAGGCAGGATCATAACATTGGACCTGCTGAACTCAGAGCAAAGATTAGCAAAAAGTTTAACGTTCTGATTCCTTACCACAGAGTCTTTGATGGGGAGGAGATGGCTCTAGACTTCATTCAAGGAAAGTGGAATGACAATTTTCATATGTTGTATTGTTTCAAAGCTCAGGTAGAGAAAACATCACCTGGTAGTGTTGTTGACATCGATTACGAGGTTGTGAAAGGAAGAGAAAAGGTCTCAAGGGGGGTCAAGTATAAGCAGGCAGATAAGATATGCTTCAGGAGATGTTTTGTCTGCCTAAAGGCATGCTAGAAGGGGGTCCTAGACGGCTGTAGGCCATACGTGGCAATAGGCGTAACTTCTTTAACATGGAAGTTCAGGGGACATGTTGCTTCTGCTTGTGCTTTGGACGCGCATAATTGGCTTCTACCCGTAGCTTATGCTGTTCTTGAGGGTGAATCAAATGAAAGCTGTACATGGTTCATGCAGAGACTACGGGAAGTAATTGGTCACCCTGAAGGCTTGGTGATACACACCGGTGCATGTGAGGGTCTTGAGAATGTTGTTGATGCTGTGTTTCCTGGGGTTGAGCATAGGGAATGCATGCGGCACCTCGCTACTAACTTTACGAAGAAGTTCAAAGGAAAGATCTTTGAAGAGGACTTGTGGCGATCAACATACACATACACCCCAAGCACGCATGCTACTTACTTGCAGAGCATGTATGTAGTGCCAAAGGTGAAAAAAATACCGTGAAGAACATCACACCAAGCTATGGGCCAGAAGCAAGTTTGGTGAGTTAAGAAAGGTGGATTTTGTTTGCAATAATTTGGCAGAGAGTTTCAATGATAAGATTTCGGGCATGAAGACACATGGAATTGTTATTTTGTTGGATGTAATAAGACAGTGCATAATGGTGAAGATAGATTTAAGGCAAAAAAATTGTGCAAGAAATTTTTTAATCCATAAAATAGTTCCAAAGGTGGTTATGTTACTGAATGCAAGAACCAGGGCAATGAGAACGATTAAGATGAGGATGGTCAGAAGTTCCAGAACATTGGCTGAGTTTTATGCAGAATACAAGCGTGGAAGTGAACGGAGGTACACTATAGACATTGGAAACAAGACTTGTTCATGTAGGCAGTGGCAGATTACTGGTCTGCCATGTCACCATGCAATTTACTTCATCTTAAAGCTTAGAGGTAGCAGAGCTGAAATAGAGAACTATGTCGACAACTATTTCTCCGTGGACAAGTTTGCTGCAACTTATGCAGAAAACATACCACCTATGGCCAATGAAAATGATTGGGAGATTGTCGATCCAAGGTTCAAACTTCAACCACCAGTTCTTAGGAGGCCACCTGGGAGGCCTAGAAAGCTAAGGATCGAAGCCTCCACCGATAAAGGTTCAAGGCTGGGAGCTAGGAAAAGGAAATGCAAACGTTGTGGAGGATTCATCCATATCAAGAGGTTGTGCAAAAACCCAGTTACACATGATATTGTCCCTATTCACACCCCGGTGGCAGAAAATGAGGCTTCCCAGCCAGAACTGGAGGAAGAGCAAGCGCGAAGACGGTGATGAGCACTCAGAGGAAAACGTACGTAAGCAGCCAATTTATGAAGAAGTGGAGGCGCCGACAAGAAAAGGGTGTGAAAAAACAAAAGAGTAAGCGGAACAGGGAGGAAAGGGAAAATAATGGAGGTGTATTAGAATATGAAGAAGTTCCAGGGGTGATTGAGGATGTTCTTGAGGATGTTTCGGCTAACTGCAGTAGAAATAATAAATCTCTGCCAATTTCATCTTTGTACGATTCTTCGGATGAAAGGTAATCTTAAAAATTGTTTTATTTGCCATTTTATCATTTTTTATCCTCATCAACTGATGCTTAATGCAGCGTGGGCTAGCAGACTAATAAGAGGAACAGAAAGATGCGGGCATAGTAACGTCGTATGTTGAATTATATCATTGAAACTAAACTAGTCGTGTCGTCTTTATTTATATCTGGCGTGTGCAACGTGTCTGTGATGGGTCATGTGGACTAGATGACAATTTTTTAAATATTATTACATTAATTTTTTAACTGCATTTGGACGTGGCTACTAGTTCCCATCTACTCTGGCGCATTCCAGAATTATGGCTATGCCATCAAGTAGTAGAGTCAGCGTATTGTCCCATCAGATGTGAACGCAATGACTTTGTTTGTTCAGAATTTGATTACTTTTGATTACTTTGAAAGACAGAGAAACCTAAAACATGTATCTAGACATGTTTTGGGTATAGATACATTTATTAAATATCTAAAAAAAACTAAGTCAGTTATATGTGGACAGGAGTAGTACACTATTACAACACGCTCGATCCCTTCTCCTCTGGCACACTCCAAATTATGGCTGTGCCATCAAGTGCTGGGAGCAGAGTCAGTGTATTGTCCCATCAGATATGCCAGGAATGCGCAAACTTTATTTTTAGGATCGGACGAGTTTCAATCGACTAGTTTCAAAAGACAAAGACAACTAAAACATGGCCAACATATATAGATTATGATGATAATCGACCATGACTCAAGTGACCCAGATCCAAAGAGGGCATTAAGATACTGTACATAGATTTAATTTATGCTTAAGTGGCCCTAATCTACTATGACGCTCCCACAGTCTCCATCATTGATGACGTTGTCCGCGTCGCCGCCAGCCTCCTCCGTTTTAGAATCGATGCCGATGTTCCTGGCAGCGTTCCTCCTCCTCATGGATTCTTCACGGCACGCTGCATCGATAACGGTGGAGGTCGTACACCCAGGCACTGCCCAGAAACGCTCCCTCACTTCGGGGTTGCGTAGATCCGGGTGGATCTCCCGCCGGTGGGTTCCGCACAGCTCAATCTACACAGCCCGCTCCTTCTTGAACAACTTTTGCCAGTACGCGCTCGTGCGTGAGTACCGTGCCATTGCCCTCTTCCGCTCCGACAGCTGGTGGTGGCGCTCATCGATCTGCCTCGCCAACGCGTTGTCACGCAAGAGCGGTGCGACAGGAACCCCGACGTAGCTGAGCTCGAAGCCGACTGGAAGCCTCGCAAATAGCGGCGCGGGTATGTCGTAGTGGGAGAACATCTGAGCCTCGTGCAAGCTGAGTTTGGGCCTCTCCCTCTCTTCTCTCCATGGCGATGAAGGAACACGATCTGAGCTTCGGCCCCGAGGTTAAGGGGGTAAGGGCAAGGACGTAGGCCCAACATCGTTGCCACTGCCAATCAGTTCAGAACAGACTTCTCGCGGACCGCCCTCACGAAGGACATCCTTATCGTCCATGCACCCTAATCCAACGATGCCTAACAATCGGGGATCGGGTCTTCTATAAGCCTAGAGTGGTTGTTGGTTAGCTCTGCGTCCCAATTGTTTGTGGCCAACGGCTGTAGTTGAAAATAATACACATTTCATTGACACTGGTGGATCCATCTGTGGTCTCTGAAGAGAACACACATGCAATAACTCTAGATGTGGTTATTGAGAAGAACACACATGCAATGACACCGGTGGATCCATATGTGGTATGTGAAAAGAACACACATGCAATGACTCTGGTTGTTGCTAGTAAAAAGAGCACACATGCAATGACACTGGTGGATCCATTTGTGGTCTCTAAAGAGAACACACATTTAAATGACACTGCTGGATCCATATGTGGTATGTGAAAAGAATAGTCATGAAATGACTCCAGTTGTTGTTAGTAAAAAGAACACACATGCAATGACACTGTTGGATCCATGTGTGGTCTCTGAAGAGAACACACATGCAGTGACTCTAGCTGTGGTTAATGAGAAGAACACACATTTCAACGACACTGGTGGATCCATATGTCGTATGTGAAAAGAATAGTCGTGAAATGACTCCAGTTATTGTAAGTAAAAAGAACACACATGCAATGACACTGGTGGATCCATGTGTGGTCTCTGAAGAGAACACACATGCAATGACACTGGTGGATCCATATGTGGTATGTGAAAAGAACACACATGCAATGACTCCAGTTGTTGTTAGTAAAAAGAAAACACATGCAAAGACACTGGTGGATCAATGTTTGGTCTCTGAAGAGAACACATATTTCATTGACACTTGTGGATCCATATGCGGTATGTGAAAAGAACACATATGCAATGACTCCAGTTGTTGTTAGTAAAAGGAACACACATGCAATGACACTGGTGGATCCATGTGTGGTCTCTAAAGAGAACACACATGCAATGACTCTAGCTATAGTTAATGAGAAGAACACACATTTCAATGACACTAGTGGATCCATATGAGGTATGTGAAAAGAACACACATGCAATGGCTCTAGTTGTTGTTAGTAAAAAGAGCACACATGTAATGACACTGGTGGATCCATGTGTGGTCTCTTAAGAGAACACACATTTCAATGACACTGGTGGATCCATATGTCGTATGTGAAAAGAATACACATGAAATGACTCCAGTTGTTGTTAGTAAAAAGAACACACATGCAATGACACGGGTGGATCCATGTGTGGTCTCTGAATAGAACGCACATTTGAATGACACTGGTGGATCCATATGTGGTATGTGAAAAGAACACACATGCAATGACACCGGTGGATCCATGTGTGGTCTATGATAAGAACACACATACAATGACTCCAATTGTTGTCAGTAAAAGAAAACACATGCAATGACACTGGTGGATCCATGTTTGGTCTCTGAAGAGAACACATATTTCATTGACACTTGTGGATCCATATGTGGTATGTCAAAAGAACACATATGCAATGACTCCAGTTGTTGTTAGTAAAAAGAACACACATGCAATGACACTGGTGGATCCATCTATGGTCTCTGAAGAGAACACACATGCAATAACTCTAGATGTGGTTAATGAGAAGAACACACATGCAATGACACCGGTGGATCCATATGTGGTATGTGAAAAGAACACACATGCAATGACTCTGGTTGTTGCTAGTAAAAAGAGCACACATGCAATGACACTGGTGGATCCATTTGTGGTCTCTGAAGAGAACACACATTTAAATGACACTGCTGGATCCATATGTGTATGTGAAAAGAATAGTCATGAATGACTCCAGTTGTTGTTAGTAAAAAGAACACACATGCAAGGACACGGGTGGATCCATGTGTGGTCTCTGAATAGAACACACATTTGAATGACACTGGTGGATCCATATGTGGTATGTGAAAAGAACACACATGCAATGACACCGGTGGATCCATGTGTGGTCTATGATAAGAACACACATTTCAATGACACCGGTGGATCCATATGTGGTATGTGAAAGAACACACATACAATGACTCCAATTGTTGTCAGTAAAAAGAAAACACATGCAATGACACTGGTGGATCCATGTTTGGTCTCTGAAGAGATCACATATTTCATTGACACTTGTGGATCCATATGTGGTATGTGAAAAGAACACATATGCAATGACTCCGGTTGTTGTTAGTAAAAAGAACACCATGCAATGACACTGGTGGATCCATGTGTG